>JASDQU010032021.1:0-22189 GCA_032191745.1 Picea mariana | reverse complement strand
ATCAAGGTAAGATAATGCTCAAGAACATAAGTTCGATACAACCTTTAGCAGTCATGTGATAAACCAGTGATCAAGTATCTTTCAGCAAATCAACCAAAGACGACGACAATCTAATCAACGAAAGAGGTGTTTTCACACTTGCAGTTGTGAAAACTGAGTCGAAATTGAATTTTAATGGTCGCAAAAATGAGATGAATGTCCATTAGCACAATGCGACAATGATTTGTCGTAATACCACAAGGGGTGTAGGCAGCTTTTTGAGAGCAATCAAAAAATTTGGGTTGGCTGCCAACAGGTCCCCATGCATTAATTACAATATTCACATGGTGGGGAATGTTTCTAATATATTTTGTGATACATAGTGTTATTAATGTGAATCACATCCCCATTATCAATTGGGACCAATGTCCTCTCTTGGATCTCATCTACATATTTAATGGTAGGATGTCCATCAATGGTTGGAAAAGCCAAAATACATTCCTAACCATCCAAACAAAAGTTTACATCAACATGCAATAATTCAATTTAAACAACCATAATGAAATCATAACCTCACCCTTCAACCATGCATGCAATACCCAAGGTCAAATAACAAGGGTGTATATATGTCACGAAGGGTGGATAAAAAAATGAGCAGGATAATCAAATGATAATGTGGAAGAGGAGACTTGATTGCAAGCAGTTAAACAAATAATTCAAACTTTCTTTATCCACCATTACTCCTATTAGTACTTGCTTTCATATTTATAAGTAATGATGACCATGAAAACAAAAACCATCATCCAAACCTTAAATATAATAACCATATTTGAAAACATTACAAAATTATTCATTCACTAGGATTGACTACATGGTATCTAAAACCAAGTATTCCAATATGTTGAATATCAATCATGTGCAAAACCAACTCATCTCATTACTTCACTTTACATCATGGAAAATATTGAAAATATGAGCCATGTGTGCATGTAAACACACAAACTCAACACATTGTAATAGCTCAAAATAGTTTGGGAACTATCATCATCCATTTATAACCTTCATTTTATACAAACAAAAGAACATACACATACAACCTTCAAAACATAATGTAAATCAAATATATTTGAGGAGTAAATAACAAAAGGTGGTCAATATGCTCGTGGCATGCTTTATGTATTGCAAAATAACTCATACAAAACTCTCTTGATATATGTATATTAGGACCCCATCAACAATGCACAAGGATAACATTGTGTATGCACAAAAACAACCTTCTATACCTCATGCATAGTTTGATCACTATAATAGAGGGACATGAAACCCATAAACTGACCAATATCTACTATCAACCAAAACCATAAATATCATTTAAAACAATGTGGATAACCCTCTTCTCCACTTGTCATGGCCCGCACTTAATGCCATCAAAGGACAAGTTCAACATGATATAATACTCCAAATGATTGACAAAAGAATCAAATAAATGTCTTAGAAGTGCCATAGATCGAATCATTGAATTAACATAACCAAAACCATGCCCAAACCACATGATAACACTACCAATAGAATTAGATCAATCTAAGCCAAATGCTCAGGGGAGAAATTAAAAGGAATGTATTTGAGCCTCTTTATTTCCCCTTAAATCACGACAACTAAAATAAGGATTTGACCAAGGTTGCAACTTGAAACCAAATCAAGCAAGATCACATCTAATCGACATGCGTGGTCGATTCCTTGGATCGAGGCTTCAAGGATAAACTATAGAAATTTTAGGGTAGCAACAACAATTATATAAACAAAATACTTCAAACTCATATGCATGAAAGAGTTCAAACAAAGTTTGATATTTGCATGCAGGGTCAACATCAATAAATAGTAATGAAACTAAGAATAATGGGTTGGAACTATAAGGGTAAAATGAGTTGCAATTAGAGGATTATAGGAAACACAAAACACCCATTACAAACTTTATTCATGCATGCAAAACAAAAAAAAATGGTGAAGGAATTCAATAGGCTGTTAGGCTTTCTTTCAATCCATTGTGATTGGATGTTCAAGTTGCATCTTATCCATTTGTTTTCAGGATAAAAACCCATGAATGTTGATAGTAAACGTATTTCCAACATAATGTGTGTGACAGAACTCAAGATATGTTACCGAGCTTGGATTTTATCCATGATGGATAAACATTGAAAACCAACAAGGGATAACCAATACCATGGATATGCTCAATCTCCCAATCCTTCACACATAAGCAATGAACCGGGTAATGTCTAATCTAAACCACAAGGGAGTAAACACATTGAATCCATGGCTTCTTCGAAGCAGGAGTTATAGAAGTGGGGGTGTAAGGCGTGGTGGGGGTCATCATGGACCTTGGAGGAACAATTAAAATAACTTTTTTTCAAGTACTTGGTATCTTTTCCAATAACTAAGCAAAATCTTATGCCATGTGGCAAGGTGAGAATATCTAATGGTTGTTGTATCGGATCATTGATTGTGGTGGGAGAATCAAAGGAAATTATCAATCATATGGTACTCAATTTTGTGCCAATTGATAACTCTTTATCATCTATTATTTTCTGAGTTAGTCAAAAGGCTATTAATTTCATCAAAATTACATTCTACCATGTTTTGCGGGAGAACCACCATGAAGCAAACTGGTTCATCAACATGGCCACAGCTTTAAAAGAGGGGATTATTAATGGTAATGACACCATTAATAAACAATCAATTCCTTAATCCACAATCATGATTACAAAGACACATATCAGGCATTCGATCCTTCACATGGCTCACAACATTATATTTCACACTTAGCATTAGGCAGGTTATGAGATGAGACGTGGGAATATGGGAAACTTGAATGGGAATCTTGGAACCTAGCTCTATGCAGTATGGTAAGATTTCATGCCTATATTATCGAGGCTATGTATGGTTTGTTGTTTTTTTTTTGTCAGTAAGTATTCAAGGGAGCCCCCCCCACATTGGAGAAATATCAGTGAAGGGGGACTCTTGAACTTTAAGGTTTTCTCTAGCTCAAGCTTCATAGGACTAGGATACACCTTGGTCCTTTGGTTTTCATTTGTATTATAGAAAGAATTCACTATTGTTCTAGAGAACAAGAATCACAGTCATTATTTGGAATGTGAATGCATGGAAAGGGAATTGAAATTTAGGCAGAATTGGGAACCTAGAACTGGCAAGGGATATTGGTTTTTTTGCAAACCTGGTGGATTATAGAGAGCTCCAAAAAATTATATGACTTATCAAAAACCATGAGGATCTCATCCAATGTAATGAGACTTCTATATTTATAGTCACTTCATAAGTCCATGAGAATGAACACCAAGCCACATCTCAGATAACAACAATCACGAGGACTCTCATGGAACAGAATCAATCGATAGCTATCTTGGAACAAAAGTGAAATATTATAAGAAATCGAGTCCAAGTTTGACCAAGGGAGAGAAATATAGCTCTTCTAATCAAAGACTGGAGATTAATTCAACTCAGGGAGGGGTGGGGGGATCCAAAGGAAGATGAATTTGTGCACTAGTTTTCCAAAGACATGGAAATAGTAAGCTAGGACTCTACCCCTCTAAATGTAGGCCTTGAAGAAGTAGTTAGTCATCATGCCTTCTATTAGGTATCATAATTTTTAGGATTATTATAATTCTAGGTTTATATTGTCGACTATAGAGTGTCAAGAAATACTGGGAAATTTTGTTTTAAAGGTGTAGACAAACTTTTATATATGCATGTAATTGGTGTTATTTTTGTTGTTTGAAAGTTTTGAAATGGAACTATGATGTAATTTTATTGTAGGAACAAATGTATTTTTTATCAATATAAATTTCCCTGGTTATGGTTAAAAAATAAAATGAGGAGTTGTAGGAGTAAATTGTACCAACAAGTCAACTTAAATGGGAAATGCAAACTCATGCAAGGCAGGGTAAATGGATTGCATAATAAACCACTGATTATAATAACTGGATCATATTGGGGGGTTGAGAATGACAAGTGTCACATGCTTGAGTCTACCCACTAAATTCGATGTTAAAATCTTAGTATGGGATGGTCAGATGGTGCCATAGGAGCCAAGTATTTTTTATACAAAATGCTTATGCGATCAATAAGGTATTAGGTGATACCATAGTATCACTTTCCAATGTTGATACCTTGTATATGTTTTGCAACTTTGGTGTTTTTATAACAATGTTTGACATGGTCAAAACCTTAGTTTTGACCTTATGCCATATGTATTTTTTATGCTTGCAATTTAGGAATAGGAAAAACTACTAGTCCAAGCACAAAGATGCTTGTAGTTAGGACTAAAATTCACGTTTCACAACTTACTTTTGAACTTTCTCATGAAATAACAATGGGTGCTTTGGTTGTAGGTATCAAGATAATCAAATTATGAGCCATATAAACATATATCCGTCATTGAATAAGCCATTTGTAGAAAACTATAGTCACATTTAACCTCGTCATTGACCTATGCATCTATATTTAAACACATACCCATAATAATATTGTGTGAGGCATGTCATCATTTCCAACAAACTATACCAACCTGTCGTGGCAAACAACAACCTCTCTTATTTTTATAAAATTAAAGAGACCCCCATTAAATTTTGAAAGACATTGTTTTAGTTGCTTTTGATTTTGTTTGAAGGGATTCTTTTATGGTTAATTTTCCTTTTCATTTATTTAGTTTGGGTTTTCTTACGATTAGTGCTTGCATAGATATATATCATGATTTTGGAAGACATTGTTTTAGTTGCTTTTGATTTTGTTTGAAGGAATTCTTTTATGGTTAATTTTCCTTTTCATTTATTTAATTTGGGTTTTCTTACGATTAGTGCTTACATAAATATATATCATGTTTTAGATACTTTATGTTTGGTTTTGATTTGTAAATCTATTTATATGAAGGCTTCTTATTCACCTTAATCTAATTTATTTAAATTCTATTAAATTGATTTTTATATGGGATCAATAATTTATGAAATAAATAGCTTGTAATTAAAAAGATTAAAAATTGAACTTTTAATAATTTCTTATCTTTGAACATCTATTTGTCTTATGCATATTCGATGTGCTTCATATTAAAAAAATTCTTGTTAAACATAATAACAATACATATTATGCACAAACTTTCACACATTCAAAAATAAGGCAAGATAACAAAAATCACCCTTATGTTAAAAGCAAATTTTGAAACGTCCCAAGGAAGTGAGCATGATTAGAATTATATAATAATCTCCCTTATGTCATTAAGTCACGTTTCAAATATTATTAAAAATTCCACCTTTATAAACGTGACTCGTATAAAAACTTAACATGATCACATCTATGTTAGAATACAAAATTATTAAAAGTAAAGAAAGGAAATTGCAGGGAATTCGGGAATATGGTTAGGCAAACAAATGAGATCAGATCGCTGCAAAATTTCCTATGAAGTTCAAGTTTCAAAAGATCATAATACTTGGATCAATATGAAGTTGAGCATGTCATGATCCTTCTATTTAAATACTTCAAGGAAAATCAACATCAGTTTTGTAGATCAAATCCTTCATATAATTTTATTCAAACAATGAAGAATTTGAAATCCGTGTTAGAACATAAAGTTAGTTTTACTAGGTTGATTACAAGCAAATAAACAAGAATTTCGAAAAATGGGGACATGGGTTTTGTGCATAATAAATCTATTCAGTTTCTTATAGATATGCTAGATTTTTTCTCTAAACAATGGAAATAATTAAGAGATATGCTAGATTTTTTCTCTAAACAATGGAAACAACTAAGAGATGTGCTAGATCTTTTTGGAAAAAAAATTAAATAAAAAATTCAAGACCGGTTTCCAAATTCTTCATTTATCCATATGGTTATGCTTAGCAAAGATATGATTGGGCACGTGGTTTTAGATACACAAGGAACATTGTAATGTATAAATATTATATTTTGACCCTCATGGCGGATTCCCAATTTCTTAATCAAAGATAACCAAGCATTGTTGCAAAGTAAGATTCTTAAAGGAGAGAGCGAATTGTTTCACTGAACCAGAGAAGATTATTCTTTGTTTTGTAATCAATATTTATGATTAGCAAAGATATGATTGGGCACATGGTTTTGGATATAGAAGGAACATTGTAATGTATAAATATTATATTTTGACCCTATTGGGGATTCCCAATTTCTTAATCAAAGATAATCAAGCATTGTTGCAAAGTAAGATTTTTAAAGGAGAGAGGGAATTGTTGCACTAAACCAGAGAAGATTATTCTTTGTTTTGAGCATTGTTGTTCAGTCTTGAATATTAATATTAAATAAAGACATTTTTTCAATTTGATTTTTTTTATGTGAACATAAGTGAAATTGTTATTTTAGCAATGTTATTAAATTTAGACAATTTATGTTTGTTTAAATCTATTTGTAGGTTTGACAAAGTCAGATTAAATTGAAAATAGGATTCAAGTAGACTAGTATATATTAGTTAATAATTGTTTATCAGTCTTCATGTTAATTATCATTACATTATATGAACTATTTATGTAATGTAATGATTATTCTTTATCTTGAATTGATTTAATGATATTTCGGTCTACGTATATGTGTTAAAGGATCTAATAATTGTTTATTGGATAGATGTAAATGTATATATGTTTAAATAATTGTAAATCATTGAACTGCTTCAATGCTTTATTAGTTTACCTTTATATTGGATCCAACTCTGGTTCCTTTTTATCTCGCTCTTGATTAAGATTAGGACTGTTCCTTTTCTTGATCATGTTAGATTAAATTTCCTTTTTGTTGTGTTGCTTGCATCTTAGCTTAAATTGCATTTGCATTTGTATATAAGAAATCATAGCAGAAGTCTCCTTACCAAACATTATGTGGCATGATTGAGCCCTTATTTTAATTAGATTAAATTAACATTTAGTTTAGGTTAATTTTAGATAAGGGTAACTGTTATTGGATAAATCAGTGAATGCGGACATAAACTAATCTCCCTAGATCCACCTGGATCTAGAACAAAACAAGACAGGACATGACACTTTCCCTAGGTTGCTACCATTGAATTTATCACCAAAGAAGGAGTGTATGACATACCTTTATATATTTCTTCCCTATATCTCTGTTGTCCCTACTTCGCTCCGGTGCTCTTGTGAGATCAGATCTGTAATTACACAAACCAACCAAAGTGAAAGCAGTAATTGTAGATTCAATGGAAACCTAAAAACGTGATCAAGGAGTCATGTAATAAAACACTAATGATTTTATGGAAAATAAACATGCCACTGTATCATATTAAGTAAAAGTGGAAGATACAACTGAATTGCCTTGATGTCGCAAGTTCCCTTTCGGTGGTCCTTTGTTCCAACACACACATGCGCTTGCTCCGAATTTGCATGAAGATAGTCCACAAAGCTTGATAGACAAATGGAAGCCTCAAGCATCAATTGTACCAGGATTCTTCATGCAGTCTTCAGCCTATTCTTTTCTCAATCTTTCTTGACCTTGCTTAACCTTTTCCATGAGAAATCCATTATTATATAGGAGAAAGTGAAGTGGTTACTAGGATGAGGATGATCCCACCAAATCAGAGAAGCCAGTAAGATCACAACCATACGAACTCCACCTCACATTCTAGAAGATTCTCCGTCTAGAAACTTCATGAAACTTCTTCCTTTTCTTAGCTTCAAGCACCGTTGCACCCTGCCTATATAGCATCATGCGGAAATCCCACGGGCCAGGCATAGAGTAGCCTGCGGAAATCAAGGATTTCCACACTGTGTACCACTATTAGCCTGCAGCGCATTCTAAAAATGTGCCTTGTAAGGGAATAACTCAACCATTTTCCTCATGTGAAACATTGTTTTGGAAGCTTGAACACATGCCTATGGGGTCATCATCAGAGCGACCAAAATAATGTGTAACCGAATTCCCCCCAAAGTATGAGGCTGGAACATGTGACAACTAAAATACTTTGTAAAATGTGTGTGTGTGTCGGGAACAAGGAGCACACCAACCAAAAACCTGCAAACAATCAAGCATCTTCATAGAATTATACCATTTATGAGGTAGGCATTCCCATGCTCAGATTACAAGTGATTGAAATCAATAAATGCAAGTCATGGCCACCAATTATACACCGTGGATCCATGTCGTCAAGATTCTACATAGCCACCAGAAATACACCGTGGATCTCTGTATTAGAAAGTGTAAATTCAGATACATCCACGAGACATACAAACTGGATCTGTGTGTCAATTCAAATTATAAATACTCCATCGCAACCTAGGCCAAAAAGATAAGATCCAGGGTCTTCAATCCCATCATCCCTAAGTACGAATCTAACCATGTGATTATAGGTTTTGAAGTCGAACATGGTAGAAACCACTTGATTATCGGTCATTGATAAAAACTGTTAACAAGTGTGAGGGAAATCACCATTGATGTCAATGACTCCCAAGGTACCTTAGTACAATCCAACGAATGTGAATAAATGAGTTGAAGTCGAACACTCGATGAAATCTCTCGATCAGAGACCAATGATGTGAATCCACTGTCGAGAGCAAAGAAACCTGCCATTGAGGCATGTAGGCTCTAAGGTACTAAACGATTTCTAAGTCTTGTTTCCGGATGATGAGTTGAAGTTGACAGGAAAAAAACTTGTCACAGGAGGGCCTTGATGTATCCCCCATCAATGACATGAAATAAACAGATTAAGGGTAGATCAAAGTATGAAAATGATTCGAAACTGACACAGGGAAGGCCGACATGGTAAAAAAGGACAATGCAGATGGTTGACTCGAGGGAGGGCTTGTTAGGACTTCTCTTGAACATATGAATGACATGACACTGGTCATGGCAGCATTGACTCAAAGACGACCCAAGATATGAATTCGAAAAAGGCCAAACGAGAGACAAATGGATTTTCCAACCCGGATTCAAATGACGAAGGGGGTGTCATGTTCAAGAGCGACCAGTATTGCCACTAACACAGGTATAGAAACACATTTATTTCCCAAATTTCCCTCCACCATTTCTGGCGAGTACCTCTTTATTTTTACACAAGATTTAGAAGGATAACGTATGCTTGTAATGTAAGCTCATCCTTCGAAGTATTTTTAACGAACCTAAGAAGAAGTGGTTCGGTCCCATGTGGGTCTTTCGATGTTTATTTAACAAGTCCAAAGATAGAAAACTCGTGGGTTTTTCATGTTTATAGAGTCTGAAAAACACTTAAAGAGAACTCTCTGAGTTCCTTTTTCGTAAAATAGTTTAACGGGACCGGAAAAGTGATAAACTATCACCCATCAAACGTTTTATTCAAATACTTTTACGAGCGTGAACAGAACAAAGTCGCTCGGCAATCTTTTTGTTTTTACGGAGTGTGTTAGAGCTTAAAGGATACTCTATGGGTTCTATTTTTCGTGTTTCCATGACGAGTACGAAATAATGAAAAAAGTATACTCGGTTGCATTCTCATTGATTTTCGAGAACGAGAACAAACAAAGACTAGGCTCAAGGTTTTTCTAAAAAACCCTAAAAAGGACTAGTACATGTAATAAACAAAAAAACGAATTAAAGAACATCCATACGGCATTGTTCAGGACTTTAGTCTTGTCACTTGTGAAAAATAAAAGACTCATGGGACCATTAGAGCTTTATGTTAAGACAAAACGCATTAAAATAATATAAAATATTATTAGAAAAAGCAAAAGTTGAATAAATAGGAGTAAAACTTCTTATTTGCTATTCCATTTGCATTTCATTCCAAACTTGTCTAGAAACCCTGTTTTTACCTCCTTTTTCGATTGTCGATTGTGAGAAGCACAGGCTACCATTCAAAAAATGGTCTCCGTCAACACAGTAAGCTCGCCATCCCCTTCTTTTTCAATGGATTAAAATGCATTTGTTTTGGTTAAAAAGTGGTTTTTGGGTGAGTTTTTGGGTCGGTGGATGCGCACTGGGGACGTCGTAGGTGGCCAATATTGGGACCTACAGAAACCCCGCACTGTATCTAAAGTTTGCCTGCGGTGGCCAAAAGTCCAAAAATTTGCCCACGCATTTGCCCAAAAAAGAATTTCAAATGCAGCGTTTGAAGATGCTAATCCCTTTTTCTCGCTTCCATGTAGGTTTTTGATTGCAAAAATGTTGGAGTGGAGAGAATGGGAACACAAGGATGACGACTTCAAGGCATTGAATGATCTAGGGACTGTGAATTCCCTACGAAAGTGTGGATTATTAAAAAAATTCAAAATCCACGGCATGAGAACCCAACTGAGGTTACTAGAATACCTGGTCCACATGTGGGATGTAGACCAACAAGTGTTTCATGTGGGTTTCCATGTTCTTTCCTTGGATATCGAAGACATTTTCTTTTTTATGGGATTATCCCGTCGTGGAGCACATGTGACCTTAACAGGAGGTCGAGGTGGTGGTTTGTCGATGAGTGAATACATTCGTCGGTACTGCGAACCTGAGGCTGAAAAGCACAAAGGTAATGTAGCTATCAGAAGCGTTCGGGATTTAACTCTCTAGACCATTTTGTTTACCATTTCATGGATGGCGGGAAGTGCATCTCCGCACATGGCCCTCCAAAGTTATTTTCAGTATGTCGTGGAATGCACGGAACCTCATGTGTTCAATTGATGCTATGGTGTTCTTCACAGTATGAAGACATAGTTAACCAAGAGAAAGAACGGGGACCTGAAGCAATTCGTGTATGGTTCCATTTTAGTGTCTTTATTCTTAGAAAGGGTCCCTCATTTATGCCTACAGGTAGAGTAGGGTATACCAGCACCACGGGATTCGAGAATGAAACAATGGTGTGATCTCATGGCACGACATGTAGCGGGCCCTATTGTGAAATACAATGATGCATTCTTTGATTGGTTGAGGCCCCAGATATTGATGATCGATGATTACGCCTATTCCAGCTTAGACTTCCGAGGTGACCCCAATTTGGTTTTACCTAAGGGTTCTCAGTGAGGGGATCTAGGTAAGAAAAACATTTTGATTTTTATGATGTTTTGTGAATATTTTAGAATATAAGATGTTTTTTATGGTTTCTATCCAATGACTAATCAAAAAAATTTGACCATGCAGATGTAGGGCCACACCAGCCTCCAGGTACATCTCCCATTCAGAGGCGAGGGGAGGCAGTTGTAGTAGCTGGATGGGATGCTAATGAATACGAGGCAATCGAACAGAATCTGGAAGGTTTGACAAGGAACATCCCGGACATCTCGATCAATGAGATACCGATGCATTATCAATGCCACACTGTAGGCGTGTCTGGTTCACTCAACTGAATACTCCATAGGGTCGCATGGGCAGTAGTATGCTACCGTGAGAAGCATCCATGATGCTTTTTGTAGAAGTCATGGACTTCAGATTTTGATATTTTGGTCTTTGGACGGAAAAAACACTTTTTGTAAAAAACAAATTTCATCGTTATACATATATATACATGCAACTTCTACCGGCTTACTTTTCTTTATATATAACATGTAATGCGTAATTGGATTTATAAATGCCTCAAATGTCTGTCTAACACATAATTGGCTAATGCATCGGTTAACGTATTTAGGCATCTAGGAATATGTTGATACTCGATATAATCAAAGTAATGTTCCAAGAGACGAATTTGTAAATATACATGTAATAAAGTAGGACTTCAGATAGTGTTAATGTTACTTAACTATAGCACTACTAGATGTGAATCAAGTCGTACAACCAACTTTCGAATCCCAAGTGAAATAGCATCGGTCAACAATTCGATGACTGCGCTATATTCTGCGATATTATTGGTTCCACGACTGAGGCAAACACCTTCTAGATTGATAAGTTCGTTTGTGGGTGCATAAATTGCCCAAGCAACAGAAGCTAGATTCTAAGTGCTACGACTAACACCATCGACGAAGCCAATGTAGGGTAGAGAAGACGTCGACATCTAGAAACCAAGCACAACGCAAGTTAAGCAGTTGGGGGTCGAAACCAAATAACGAAAAGCACACAAAAAGTATGATATAGTTAAAATACAAGCACTCACGCAAAGATAGTCTAAGCATAGTACTTTTTCAAGTAAATTCCATTTCTGGGTTCACTCAAAGGAATGCCATCATAATCTACTAACTCGTAATCTCCCTTCTCCAACACTCGTTTGACGATATAAGGGTCACGCCACATAGCCTCGAATTTTTTGGCCCCTAGTAAATCACGATCTTGTTCATAAAGAAGAACTAGATCACCTTCGGAGAAAACATGTGGCTTGACATGCTTGTCATATTGGGATTTTACGCGTTTCTTCTGGGTTTCAATAACCAAGGTGGCATCACAATGGGTTTCGTCTAATCGCATTAGATATAATAGACGTTCTTCCTTGGTAGAGGTGTTGGGAAGAAGTTCAACATCTAGCTTCAATGACAGTATATCACATTCAATCGGTAGGACAACTTTGATACCATACACTAACTGAAAAGGCGTAAATCCCGTAGCGGACTTCACGGATGTCTGATATGCCCACAATGTTGAAAACAACATTGTGTTCCAACTTGTCTTGTGAATGCCTATTATCCGTCAAAGCATAGTGATGAGAAATTTATTTATCGCTTCAACTTGGCCATTGGCCTATGGATAGTAAGGGGTTGAGTTTTCATGTCGAAGACCCAACTTTTCAGTAAGCTTGGACATCATGAAATTTTGAAAAATGGCTACCGTGATCGACGATGATAACTTGCGGGATTCCGAATCGTGTGATGATATGATTGAATATGAATAGGGCTGCAGTTTTTCTGGTATTGTCGAATGTAGGCATCGCCTCGACCCATTTTTTGAAATAATCCATGGCTACAATAATGTATCCATGCCCCCCCGGCCGAGTGAGGGTTACAGGTCATGAAATCAATGCCCCATTTCGTGAAAGGTCCAACGAAAACTATAGGGTGTAAAGGACTAGGATGCGATCTTATTTTGTTGTTGTATGTTTGGAAAGCATGGAATTTTTGGATGGCAATAATACAGTCTTTGAATAAAGAAGGCCAAAAATACCCTGCTCATAAGATATTTTGGGCAGTATCATACACAGACAGGTGACCACCACATGCTCCAGAGTGGCAGTCATTCAAAGCTTTCTCAGCTTCATCATAGGTGAGAAATTGTCAAAAAATGGAGTCAACCCCATGGCGATAAAGAGTGTCACTGAGGATAATGTGTTGACGGTCTTGGTAACGTATGCAACGACGGTCAGTGCTAGAAAAATCAGGCCAGAAATTCTGAGTTTGGAGATAGATAATGATATCCCCATACCAAAGTTCATCAGAACTGATCAGAAAAAGGGATTCGCCGAGTAAAGAATCCTCGCCTACATTCTTTGTCTCAGTGCAGGGAAGGTCACATATCAGTTCATCAAACACCAAGGATTTCTTAGACTTAGCGCGTTCGAATTATAAGTCAAACTCCTAGAGAATCACTATCCATTTGGAGTATTTTCCCCCTAGCAATTGGCATGTAAGAATGTGTTGCATAGGGTTGCAATCGGAAATTACAGTGGTCTTGTGTAATAGGATATAGTGACGGAAACGTTGGACAACTTGAACAGCTGCCAAGGCCAGTTTTTCAACATGTAAGTATTTGGCTTCGGTAGTCGTGAGACTCTAACTCAAATAATAAATGACATGTTCATCATGTAAATCGTCCTCTTGGACTAGAACCATAGCAATGGTGGAGTTCGAAGCAGCGAGATAAAGGAAATAATATTGACTATAATCGGGCATGAAAAGTAGTGGGGTATGGGTTAAAGTTAGTTTCAAATCTTTGAAAGCTTTGTTGGCGGTGGATTCCCATACAAACTCAAAACCTTTCTTTAGTAGTCGAGTAAATCTGAGCGTTAATTGAGCATAGTTTGGGATGAAACGACGTAAAAATTTTGCCTTCCTTTCCAAACTTTGAAGATGGTGAAGTGAAGAAGGAGGAGGGAGATTGAGGATCGCCTCGACCTTCAAAGGATTGACCCTGATCCCCTAGCATGACACAATAAAACCTAGAAGTCGGCCAGACTCCACACAGAAAACACATTTTTGTGGGTTTAAGCATATACGATAGAACCGACAACAAAGGAAAATGGCTCAGAGGTGTGTCAGATGGTCACTACGATGCATGGAATGTGTTGGTAGGTCATCTAGATATGGTTGTACAATGTGCTTAATGTCATGAAAAGCATAAGACATGGCACGTTGAAAAGTCGCACTGGCATTCTTTAAACCGAAGGGTAGTTTTTGGTAGGCAAAGGTGCCCCAAGGACAAATAAAATAGGTTTTGTGTTGATCTGCGGGAAAGATGTTGATTTGATTATAGCCGAAGAAACCATCCATTAAAAAGAAGATTTCACTCCTGTTGTAATCGTCGACGATCTGGTCAACGAAGGGGGCGGGAAAGTTGTGAACATTTTCAAGAACTCCAGGTTTAATGGATATGTCGAGGGGGATGGTGGGAAAAATAGTACTTAAGTTCCCTTCATATAACACATCATGTGACGGCTCGAGAACAGAGGAAATGATAGCAACGGTCGACGGAGTCGAGATCTGTTGGTAACTCTCGATGGTGTGTTGTTTGAGGAAGAGAATGGAACAATGATGTCCATCATCCCAAGGGGTGTCTTCCATCGACATAACTAACATAATCATCTTGTTCGTTGGAAAAATAACATGGAACGGGTTAGGAGATGAATCACTGAGAGAGAGGGTAGAAGGGGTTGTCGATTGAATGGCTTGACAGGAAGATTCAACTGAACTTAAAGGCATTTGGTTGTCGTAGCGAGGATAATCACCAGGTTCAGGTATTACCCACGGATCGGAAGATGTGTGAGTTTTGCGAACAGAGGTAGAAATAATGTTGATCGAGGCAACCAAAGGAGGTGGAGAATCGGGAGGTGGGATTGGGAACGTACCCATCAGAGTCGAATATTTAAGTAGGCCCACACCGACGTTCTCATACCCATGCGGTGTCTTCGCGATAAAAGGTGTGTTGCTAGTACGGGTGTTAGAGTTGAAAAAGTCTAGTTGTTTGACAGTAATGACCTTTCCTTGATGTGGAAAATGTAAAACATGAAAAAGGGTAGACACAACGACGCGCATCGCATCAATCCATCTATGACCAAGTAAGAGGTTATAATCGAGAGGTGCATCAAAGACCTCAACTTCAACATTGACCGATTTGCCTTCCAACGTAATAGACAAAGAAGGAAGTACACCGTAGGGCTTAAAGCCAGATCCATTGAAGGCTTTAAGTGTGTTATGTGATTCCGTAAGAGGAGGAGAGACGATGGCCTTCCAATAGGCAACAGAAATTACACACGTGGAGGCACCCTCATCAATAACAATCCTACAGATGTTCCTGTCAGAGACAACAACTTGTATTTGGAATGCTAGTTGAGGGGGGAGTCTCGAAATGTGATATTTGAGGTCAAAAATTATCAAATTTATATCCGTAGGATCAATTCCACCAATAGCCTTTAACAGTGCCTTCCTTTGAGTAGGGAAACTTTGAAGGACTTCGAGAGCCGACATCACAGAAGGTGCTTGCGCCAGATCTTCTACAATACTGTAGTTCTAAGCAACACATGCATGAGGGTTGAAGGCAGAATTTCGAACAACACCCTTTGGGGGAGGGATAAGAACTGTAACAAGACTCGGTTGTTCGAGATGAAGAGGATTGTTGGGAGGTGAAGTTGAGGGAGGTTGTTGAACCAACGAAGGTGGTATATCGTCAACCTTCTCCTTTGAGGAAGAGTAATCTTTGGCCCGAGTGGTAAGTGTGACGTCATTCTTTCTAGAATCATCAGTACACATGAGTACATAAGAAGTAGTGGAGGGAGAGGGTTGGTCATGGATGACCAATTGGGCCTGTTGTTGAGAAGGTAAAGGTTGGGACAAAACGTCAGGTGTGGGAGGTTTCGCGATCCCTTGGAGGAACTTAGTAACCTCAGTTTGTCTTGGACAATATTTCGTATAGTAATCATCACCACAGATAAGGAAAGGGTCTTGGGGTTTGCGCTTATCCTTATCATCAGCAGGTTGGGTTTTGGCTTTCTCAAACTGTGGGTTATTTTTATCCTCCTTATTCTTACCCTTCCCTTTTTTATATTTATTCTTTCCGGTAGGGGTAGATTGAACAGAGTTAACCTCAGAGGTTTTGCTGGAGGGAGGGGTAGGAGACGGAGCATTTTGAACATTAGAAGCATTAGACTTGGGGTTGGTGGGAGAGGCTTCCATATTTTGAGGTTGAGCATGGAAAGTGCCAATCACACCATCAGTCGCATGAGAAGCAACAGGGGTAGTTGAGGTAGTGGTAGTAGAAGGGCGAGGTGCATCAGGGAGTAAGTCGTAAAGAGTACCCATTTGTGAATAAACAAGGTCAAGGTACTGAGCGCGACTAATATCCTGTTATTCGGTGACAACTCCACCCATGGCGATATCGTGAGAGATTTCATTCATGAATGATTTCGTGAACCACTCTACCAATAATTGATTGGGAAGATCGAGTTTGATCAAACATCGTCTTCATCTCCACTCATGAATGTGATCGGAGATGTGAGTGGCCTTAGTTTGCTTAAAAGAACTCAGGATCTTGGTTCCTATTTCATAACGGATCGGTAATTGGTAGTGTGTAAGGAAATCCATGGCTAGGGTATTAAATTCATTGAAGAAACCTCGTGGTAGTTCTATGTACCACTTTGCAGCCGAACCCATGAGAGTTCGTTGGAAGAGTCATAACCGAATAGAATCATCCATCAAAGAGTTGGATGAACACCAAAGGTGGAAATTCATGACATGGTTGTTCGAATCCTCTCCCGGTTTACCATCAAATTTTGGAATGTTAGACGGTAATTTGGCCGGTATAACAGGCCAGTGGAGGGAATGTAGGATAGGATCATTCAATATTCTAGACAAATCAGGTATATCCAAAGTGGCTAAAAAGGGTATTTTTCTATTCACAGGAGGATACTGGTGACTTTGGGGAGGGAGTCCCATCGGTATACCAGTAGGACCATAAGCAGTTTGCATGTGAGGTGAAGGCCCTAACATATTCGTACGTGTGTGTGAAGGCATGTAGCCCATAGGATTGTACTGATTGGGAATGTTCCCTTGGGGAGGGACACTAGGTTGAACGTTTGAAATCCAAATGGGATTGGAAGAACCGAGGTATGACTGGCCTGAACTAGGGGGTATAAAAGAGCTAACTTGAGGTTGTTTCCCCCCAAACGATTGTGTATTTCCTTGAATAAGAAGATTCCAATACTGGGATAGTGATCTGGGGATGTTCTATCCATATTGTGGATTATATCCTCTGAGTACGGGTTGTCCTCCAGAAGAGGATGATGCCCCAATTTGGGTCTGAACTCCAAATTGGGTTTTCCCCCCTGGGTTATACTGTCCCCCAATAGGAATATGATAACCAGAAGTGAATAACGGAGTAGAAATTCCAAAGGTGGTAGAGACACTGGGTCTGAATCATCCTATAAAAGGTGGATAAGTTCCTCCGGAGAGACACTGGGATGGTGTCGGAATAGAACCAGAAGTGACATTATACCCAGGAGGAGTAAAGACTCCAGAAGCTCCGGATGGAACTTGGGTAGGAATGGGGATAGAAGCATTCAAGGCATTATACCCAAGATGGAGTAACGGGATTTGTCTAGACGAATTCGGTGCACCAATAGGAGGTTGGCTAGCCACCGTGTTCCCGGTGGGGATAATCGTAGTGTTTGGGACCATTGTGGAATGGGCCTGCTGAAGAGGGATAGTTGAGCTAGGACCAGCCTTTGAACCAAAAAATAAATAACAATTTGTACTGTTAAAGTGATCTAAAGGTATTGTAAATGTAGTGTATGTCTCGAGTGGTTCAGAAATGACAGGTATCTCAACTTCTGCTTCTAAGCCGGGAGGGTTCCACCTAGAAGTCGGAGTTCGAGATATGTCAGTGATCCAAAAAGGATCCTCGTTTTCAAGGCCAGAAAGGATTCCAGTTGGTATTCCATAAGTGTCAACAACAAGTTCTTCGGACGAGTTCAGTCGAAGAATACATCTCTCGTATCCAGGAGGTAAGCAGAAAGCGTCCAAAGAATCGGAAACGATTCGAAAACTTTCTAAAGAGTCGGTTCTCTTCGCTTGTGAAGGTATGTGGTCCTGGATCTCACTTTGTTGAGGAGATTCCTTTGGTGGATTAGGGAGTAAGGGTTGGGAAACTTCCAGATCTTCCGGAGGTAGTCCTTGCATCCTACGTGAACGGTGTGGAGGGTCAATGTTGGTCGAACCGAAAATTTTACGGAAAAAATCTATGGCCAATTATGTAAACAAACAACACTCGCTAGTAGAATCTAAGAATCAAAACCAAGAAAACAAAACCTTCTTGTTCTGAAGTCACTAGTTGGTGATGAAATCCAACGTCGCGAATTCGAGACAAGCAGGGGATAGGCTAGGGTGGAAAATTTACGTTGACGACCTGCTTAACGGACTTACACCCTAGTGCAAGATCCCACACATAATCGTGGGTATACCCTCCAAGGAACTTGAGTGAGTCTGGCCAACGTCGATTCCAGGTATCGTGAAGACTTGCCCCTCCACAGTCACCTTGTGTGAGATCCTAAGAAGATAGGCAACTAAGGCTACCAAAAACAACAATGATGCCTGGGGAGATAGTCGACAGTCCGATCCACGCGCAAGGGCAGGGTATCTAGCCCGAAATCAACTTGAGAGGATTCCACTAATCATTGTGGGTATACCTTCAAGCGACCCCCATAATACACGCAATCTCTACACCGAGATAAACAAAGCAGGGTGAGTAACTCTATTGATCTCAATGCGACCTCAGGTTTGACCCTTGTGTGAGAAGGGCTTCCCAGGACAAAATGTTGCAAATGGAATTTTACACTCCCTATCACAAGATGATATTGTGTGTTTTGTGCTTTGGAGAGTGTGTCTCACTGCCTATTCCAAAGCTCTAGCCTAGCTAATGTTGATGTAAAAGAGCCCTATAAAAAATTACTAATTAAGTTTTAGATTTTCGCAATATTTTAAAAGGTTGTTGCTACTCAAGAGGGAGACGGGAATGAAACCGATGTTGTGTAAGACCTTGACCCAACAATATGAAAATAGAAATGAATGATGAAAATTTTCATTCAATGAATTCTATCTATATCAGGGAGAAGGTGTTTCCAGAATGATGTAAGCTACGAAATATACTTCCTTTTTCTTTAAATGAACACAATTTCAAACAACCAATAAACAATGAAGTTCTTCAATGTTCTCTTCTCTTAAATGCAATAAATTTTCTTATGTATGATTATTCAAAAGAATGGATAACTTCAAATTCTTCCTTTCTAAGACCAGACCAAGGGCATGACATAGAAAGGACAAGTAATCCAAGAAAATTTATACCTTCAACAAGCACCCAAATCAAACTTTCAATGAAGATAAAAAATAAAAATAAAATAAAAAAGGACGAGAAAGTATTTCCCCAAATGAAAATGAAGAAATAAACTCTCAATCATCAAGCAATCCAGAATACGTAATCAATCCAAAACTTCAAATCCAATCAAAGATTTTTAATCGAACAAGCACTCAGATACAAGCTCAGAGATTATACCCTTGTTGTTAAAAATCAAAAATGAAAACTAGAAAACGACTAAGAGAGGTGTTTGATCTCCAAAAACCAATTAGCAGAGTGTTAAGCATAAGAAAATAGCCAAACACTGGCTAAAAAATTCCCCCCCAGCTGGCTAAAGAAAAAACTGGGCATCAACAGAGGCCAAAACCCCACTCAAAAATTTCACAGACGTTGTCACAGGCTAATAGAACATTACAATGCGGAAATCTAGAGTTTCCACAGGCCAGAAACAGACAAGATGCAGAAAGTACGCACTGAAGCAAATAGATGGGGTGCGAAAATCAAAGGTTTCTGCAGGGTAGGTATAGGCTGCAGTGCGGACACGTTTGAAAATCAAGAAATTCTGAGAAAAAGGTAAAAAATCTCAGTGAACTTTCAAACTCAGAGAGTCTGAATGGATCCCACATAGACTTAGAGACTGAATTCAGATAAAAAAATAGTAGGCAAAAAAACATGGCCAACAAAAAACCACAATCAAATCGTATCCCCAGTGGAGTTGCCAATTTTTTTATTGGACAAATCGATGAATGCAGACATAAACTAATCTCCCTAGATCCACTTGGATCTAGAACAAAACAAGACAGGACATGATGCTTTCCCTAGGTTGCTACCATTGAATTTATCACCAAATAAGGAATGTATGACATACCTTTATATATCGCTTCCCTATATCTTTGGTTTCCCTGCTTCGCTCCAGTGCTCTTGTGAGATCAGATCTACAATGACACAAACCAACCAAAGTGAAAGAAGCAATTGTAGATTCAATGGAAACCTAAACACTAAACATGTGATCAAGGAGTCATGTAATAAAACACTAATGATTTTATGGGAAAGAAACGTGCCACTATATCATATTAAGTAAAAGTGGAAGATACAACCGAATTGCCTTGATGTCGCAAGTTCCCTTTCAGTGGTCCTTTGTTCCAACACACACATACACTTGCTCCGAATTTGCATGAAGATAGTCCACAAAGCTGGATAGAAAAATGGAGGCCTCAAGCATCAATTGTACTAGGATTCTTCATACAGTCTTCAGCCTATTCTTTGCTCAATCTTTCTTGACCTTGCTTAACCTTTTCCATGAGAAATTTGTTATTATATAGGAGAAGGTGAAGTGGTTACTAGGATGAGGATTATCCCACCAAATCATAGAAGCCAGTAAGATCACAACCATACAGACACCGCCTCACATTCTAGAAGATTATCCGTCTAGAAACTTCATGAAACTTCTTCCTTTTCTTAGCTTCAAGCATCGTCGCACCCTACCTATATAGCAGCATGCGGAAATCTCGTGGGCCAGGCATAGAGCAACCTGCGAAAATCAAGGATTTTCACACTGTGTACCACTGTCATCATGCGACATCATTCTAAAAATGTCCCTTGTAAGGGAAGAACTCAACCATTTTCCTCATGTGAAAGATTGTTTTGGAAGCCTAAACACATGCCTATGGGTTCATCATGAGAGTGACCAAAATAATGTGTAACAGTAACTGGACCCATAAAATCGGTAGGAATCACCATCCCAAATGGATAAGGGTCTAATTGGGGCCCTGACTGGGTGATTTTCTAGATGTCGAATTTGGTCATTTATGGCCATCAACACAACCATGCATCACATTAGAAGCATGAAATATTTCCATAATAAATAAATAAATAAAACACATTAGTAGCATCATAAGAAAACCATGAATCACAACTCATCAGAAGTAGAAATAGATGGACAACCAATCATAAACTTGTATAATTATCTTCACTATAGTGCGGACTAAGATAACTCATTATTGTGCATCATAGGACTTTAGGTTAAATGATGAAATGTGAGGGTGATATGAAGGCTTATTAGGCTCATAGAAGCAAACAAATATTCTCTTATTAGATTTGTTGCGATACTTCATAGTCTTGTGGTTGTTGACCATTTTTAAGGTCAACATCTAGCAACCAAACATGTGCATTGCTTCCAACAATGTGTGTGAGCCTTCTGACCTCTACTTTTGCAAAATAAACTTGAGTTAGTTGTACGAAAAATTAAATCAAAAGAAATTGGAAAATTTGATCATGGTAGAGAGGCGGGTACTAAAACTCATATCCATCTTTGAAAAAGCCAGGAAATGGGCAATGTTAGGGTAATGTTCTACAATGGGTGAATAAAAAGTGATCATGAAAAAGAACTTGGAAACCTAAATAGTTGTCAAGCATTCAAACTTTCATGGGATAAACATCAGGAACCCCTTGGTAATTTTACTTTTGTTTCACAATATGAACCTATCATGTCATTAAATTAGAAACAACCATGTTAGAGATAAACTAGTAGACCATGTATGAGTAAGTAAAGAAGGAAATGTTGTTTGAGGTATCATTAGTTGTATAGATATCTTCTTGGGAAACCATGCAATAAATGTAGTGCACCTAAATTAATTCAAGAAAATAAAAAATCGCTGAAGTAGCAAACAAGGAATGCATATGCATAAACATGGGAAATACCATAGGAAAATACCTATACATAAATGAAACGTAATCACATAATGCA
>JASDQU010032020.1:7546-22189 GCA_032191745.1 Picea mariana | reverse complement strand
TCATAAATTCACTCAAAAACACTAAAATAGATGCATTGGAAAATAATATGTCTAAAACCCATGTAATCATGAAAATGGTTTAATGTAAGGGTATGGAAAAGTGAAATATGGTTAAAAGTGAAGTGAAAGTGAAGTGAAAATGTTGGTAAAAAGATGACACTTTGGCGACTCAACACACATAGTGCATTTTACATTTGCAGAGGAGAAGCAAATTTCCACTAAATAGTGACAGTTACCAAGAACACACAAAGGTATAACCTCTGTCTATTTTTTTAAAGATCTGAACCATTTGAAAACAACATCGGTGAGGATGCATAACCCAAGGCATAATTTATATAACCCCACAACCACACAACATATCTATGGACGTTATGGCCACCCTAAGACCGATTCTTGAGATACTTCGGTCCCAAGACATTGAGCCCACGACCATGACTCATATATGAGAATAAAAAACAACCAAATGGCAGTCTGGACACGACTAGATAGGGCTACACTCATGATTGTTAGGAAGAAACATGCAATAATACAAAGAGTGAAACCCTCCACCATTAAAACATAGAGAGATAGTACCATATTATCCACGGAGACCCAACACAATTTTAACCAACAGAGAAACCAGTGAATGCACAACTCAAGAAAAACTAAATCTTTTGCTTGCAATCCGAACCATTACATAGTCATTCTAGATTGAAAAATAATGCATTTGCAAAATTTCAATTCTCAGGAAAACACAAACCTAAGCATTACTGAGGCATTGCAAACTGTGGTGATTATTCCTTGCCGAATGCGCCACCCAAAACATTATTGTTAACCTTTACCAATTTTTCATGCCATACCATATGCCTTGCAATATTATACGTGCCCAAAACAATCAAGTGAGAATCACATAGCCACTAACCAACCATAGAATAGTTAAGACTAACACTAACATGTTTTACATTTCCATTTGCACATAATCCTTAACATAACTCAAACTTAGGTCTTTTCTTTTTAGGATTTTTTCCATAAGTTTCTTTTCTTTGTTTTGGTTATGTCATTAATAACATATTTCTTGTGTATGTGTGTCCAGGTAATAAATCATAGTGATATATGAAATGATTAACATAAAAACTGTAAATATATGCCAATCATAACATAAAAATAATGCTTTGAATTGTAGAACATCCCATAACATGCATCATCCACCCATCACTATGTCAAAATGAAACCAAGACTGTATTGTCAACCATATAGGACCCTGTAAGCAACATCGAAACAACAACAAAAAATGTTTGATATGACTATATTCGATCCTCCAGTATACAAGGGGGTCCCACCTACTAGTATTATATTATTAGCATAGTTTAAATAATAGGCCTTTAGAAATACTTTGTGGGTGAAATTCTTCGTTGCGATTTTAATCATCAACATGAAGGATCTGGCAATTTCTCTGGTGGATGTAGCCCACATTGATCCAGATTTATATTCAGAATGAAATGAAAGCATAGAAATTACAATGAAATACTCATGAAATTTTCCAGAAACAGAGAAATACAACAATACTTGATTTCTATTAATGAAAGAATTGTAAAGAGACTATAAAAATACAGAGTGCAAGACTTTCTAGAATGGTGGCATCTTTATCTCCGAGAATATATGTGGCGGCTACGCTCATTCACAAGAATATGATTATAATGAGGCTTTGAAGGCATTTTTATGATAAACAGGAATGCCAAAACCCTAGACATACAAAAACCTAACCCTAGGAGATGAAACGCCAAAAGTCATGTGGGCCCCGTTTGGGTAAGTTAGTACATTAACTTCCTGGGGTCGTAAATTTTGCATATGATCTCTGTTTTAGGATCGTGATAGCCCATTGGAAAGGTATTTTCAAGAACTACACATTACACATTAAAAATCTGAATCCATCTATAGTTTGACTATGGCAAACCAAAGGACCACCGTTTAGGGGCCCAAAACGGCCCTGGAAGTACAACAAGATGTGCTGACATGAAAACATACAAAATAAGCCAGTTGGATTAGGTGGGAGGAAACCAATATCCACTTGGAAGATGTGTAGGGATTCAGAAATCCCTAGAAGTGTAGAACCCACAATTACAAAGAAGTACATNATTTCCTGAATCTAAACCTTGGTGAGTTGTGTGCCTTGTTGGAGAAGTTGTAATTATTGTCTTGTGGAAGACTATCACAAACCCGTTGTTGGAGGGGTTGAATCTATTCCGCAAACCTATTGTATCTCGATTGGATAGGGCATTGTGTAGGAACCATTTTAAGTGAAGAAACAATATCTTCTGTCTCTTTGACAATCTATTTTTGTTGGATAGAAGGTGTTGAGGCTGCAATGATTTTAGTGGTATTCTATACATCCTTTGAACATACTATGAACTGGATGAATTTTACAGTATGAGATATTACATTGCAGTGTTGTTTTGTTGGAGCATTAGTTGGAACTACCTTTGGTATTTTGTAGAGCTGACCTCCCAGATTAATAATGACACTACGGGGTCTAGACTCATAGACAACATGAAATTTCCACATATATGGTTGGTCCAAAACAACATCACAGACATCAAGAGGGGAAATATCACACACTACCTCATCCATGAAGGGATGAATGCCATAGAATAGGCGAAATTGATGACTGACACAAAGATCTTGTCCCTGGTGAAGCCACATGATGTTGTATGGTTGCAGGTGTGGTGTTGGTGACAACCCCAACTATTTGATGACCTTATCTAAGATGTGCTTCTTCTAGTTGTCGTTATCAACAATGAAATGAATGGGGTCCCCTTCACCCACATATGTGAATGGAAGAGGCACTCCCTCTCTTTAGGATATGTTGGTTATTCTAGCTGAATTTTTTTGGTCATGACAATAGCAATGGGGTCTGCATCGATGATCCATCTATTTTCAATATTTTCTGGATCAGATTCTGGATCTAGGTTTGGCTCCATGTCTTTGACCTCGACCACCAATGACTATTTTGAGCGACATTCGTTGGTGTTGTGACAGGGGATTTTGTGGAAGTCACACCACTTCCTAGTGTCATTCTTCATCTTTACTTTACCCTTTTTGTCATGTGTCTTGGAATGGTTGTCTAGAGCTTGTTGGTTAGGGACATCTTTACCATGATTTGGTTGTTGTAGATTTGCATACCTAAATTCCCATTTGTTCTAGTGCCTAAATTTATTCTCAATGTTGACATCTTATAGATAGGCAACTCCCAATGATGAGAATTTTAGGAAATCCATTTTGGTTTGGATGTACCTATGTAGAGCCCTATGGTATTTCAGAACCAGATTCTTCTCAGACTCTTTGATACCTAGCTTGGTGTGCAAGGTATGGAAAGTAGTTGTGAACTACAACACTTTTTGTCTCTTCTCTTTCTGCAATGTGGTCCATCTCATCTACTGGTCTTCATAGTTATCAGCATGATAGTATTATTCTTTGACCACATCCACAATAAAATCCCAAGTGGGATCGACCCCATATATTCCATATTCCTTTGTGGAAATTTTCTCCCAATAATTTTCCCACCAATGTTTGACATGGGGGAGATTCTTGATGAGTGCGGAGGTGATCTTTTACCTGTCGATTTTTTTTTGAAAAAAGAAATAACCTTCTAATAGATTTAACCATTTTTCTAGGGCATTCGCATCTATCTGACCTTCAAATACGGGAATATCAAAATTAAATTTTACCTTGAAGGGAGAGGTTCTGCCAAAATGTTCGCTTGATGAAGATGTGATTGTTGCTATTGACATGCACTGAAGAATGTGTGCAAAATTATCCATCATTTCGTCCCTCTATCACACAAGAGCTTACTTAAGCAATAGGTTAATAAAATCTTTTTCTCCATCATCTTTCTTTTCTATCGCCATCGAGGGTTTCTTGGGTATGTGAAAGTGATTGTCCTCAAGAGAGACAAACTCGAGACACAACTGGCTATACTCGGACCTCGTCGAGGACATGCGTTGAAAAAACGATCAAGAGAAGCCTACTCTGATACCACTAATCCAGATTTATTTTTGGAATGAAATGAAATTAGATAAATTTCAATGAAATACTCATGAAAATTTCCAAAAACGGAGAAATACAACAAAACTTTATTTCTATTATTGAAATAATTGTAAAGAGACTGTAAAAATATAGAGTGCAAGACTCGCTAGAATGGTGGAAGCTTTATCTCTAAGAAGAGATTTGACGACTATGCTCATTCGCAAGAAGATTATTACAATGAGGCTATTAAGGCCTTTTTATGATAAACAAGAATGTGAAAACCCTAGACATCCAAAAACCTAACCCTGCGAGTTGAAACGTCAAAAGGCATGTGGGCCCCATTTGGGTACGTTAGTACATTAAACTCTCGGGGTCATAACTTTTGCATACGATCTCCATTTTAGGCACGTAATAGCCTATTGGAAACGTCTTTTTAAAAACTACGCATTAAACCGTCAAAATTTGACTCCATCTATAGTTTGACTATGGCAAGCCAAAAAACACTGTTTAGGTGGCCAAAACGACTCTAGAAGTACAACAAGATGTGCTGACATGAAAACATACAAAATAAGCTAGTTGGATTAGGTGGGAGGCCACCAGTATCCACCTGGAAGATGTTTAGAGCTTCAGAGAGCCCAGGAAGTGTAGAACCCACAATCACAAATAAGTATAGAAGAACATGTTGTACTAAAAAGTGACAAGAGGAGCCAGTTGGAACAGGTGGGTGGCCACAAATATCCACTTGGATCACACATTGGGTGAACCACATATATTTGTGTATCTATTGTATTGTGTATATTATGTGTTTTATTTCCACATTTCTTTTATTTTATTTCTCTACGATCCTATTTTTCTAACACAAAGGTTATCCATATATCAATATTCTAGGGGGACAACATGTGTTTTGTTATTTTTAGCAAGTTTCAAGTTCAAGATTCCATAAATATATTTTTAATAGGTACCAATTCATGCTTCCAAATATATATTTTTAACATTTCCCCCATGATCCAAGTGGATATCGGTGGCCACCCACCTCTTCCAAGTGGGCTCAAAATAGTCTTCTGACAATTTACTATTTTTAGTAGTTTTTCGATTCCTAAATTTCTAGGGCCATTTTGAGGGCCTAAACAAAGTGTTTTTGTGATAGGGCACCTCAATTATATACAAAGGATCTGAATTATCCCCCAAAATGAATCTCCTCATCGATATATTTACAATGAGCTATCATGCTCCCCAAATGGATATCGTATGCCAAAGTTATGCCCCCAGGAAGTTGATACACCAAACTACCCAAAACGGGGTCCACAAAATTGTTGGCTTTTCATCTTTTGGGGTTAGGGTTTTGGAATTTCTTTATGTTAAAAATGAATTTGGATCCTTATTGTAATAATAACTTTCTTGCAAATGTGAGTATCTGTCACATCTTTTCTCAGAGATAAGCTGCCACCATTCTAGCGAGTCTTTCACTCTATATTTCTAGAGTCTTGTACATTTCACTCATTAATAGAAATTGTGTATTACTGTGTCTCTTTGTTTATGGTTATATCTATGATAAATATATGTTATATTATTGGACATATGATATGTCTCTGTACATTTATTTATTATATCTCCTCTCTCATTTCGTGTCGAAAATAATTTGGATCACCCCATGCATCATATTTACATTAATTGTTTGGAGCATGCATGGGTGATGAAGGTAGTGATATGGGAACTTATATTCTTGATTCCGTTATTTTAATCAATTTCTATTTTTATAAACTTGATATTTTTCAACAATATGAGACAATTTTGGACGCTCAATATTGAGTTATTCAAATGGACACCTTAGATTTTCAAAATTTACAATCTTGAAATTTTTGTATCTTTAGAAATTTCAATTCTTGAAATATGACAATAGATTTGGATACCCATTGGAGAAATGGCATCGAGTTATCCTTGTGAAGTTCCTAGATATTTTGGGTCTTGATCAAATCCAATAAAAATTTATTAAAACAAAGGCTAGAAACATAAATTCATATTTTCAGAGTTGATCACATTTTCGAAGAACCAATGTCGAGTACAACGTTGGGGTAAATTTTGGTGGCAATTAGATTCTATTAATTTTTGGTCTATTTTTAGTAGTGAGATTTTTTTAGATTTGGAAGTATTTTTAAATACCTAATTTTGTGTATAGTAGTTGGGTCAAGTTTCAAGAAATTCCAAGAAATTTGGTTTTTGGTTAAATTTTCAAGATATGGATTACTCAAGAGCATTCTAGGAGAGACTTGGTGGGGCCCACTTGAGAGGCAAATGCTATTTTTAGAGAACTAAGGAACAATCTTGGAAAGTAAATCCTTGATTCACTTGACTTGGATCTTGGGCACATTGCATGGGAAAACTTCCACAAGCTTCTTGGTGGCATCCATCGATGTTATTTTCTATTATAGGAGAGTGCACCCCCTCTTTTAGATGATCTCACCATTTTTAGAGGCCTATACTTGGAGTTTGATTTACGCTCCACTTCACTGCAATTTTTTAAGGAGATTTCCATCTATACTTACCTAAGTAACACTTCTAAAGGATACTCCTTATATCTTATTTTTGGGTATTGTCATGTTATATTTGGCATAAGAGAGGAGTTTCCACTTTTTGAACATGATTGGAATGAATTTAGTGTAATGCATGATATTTTTATCATTGGGAGACATCATGGGTTGAAGAGGATTCTTGAGGTATTTCCTTATATGAATATGCTATTTTTTTCTTGGGGATGGAGCACATGAGTTGTAGAAGCTTTCATGGAAGGTTTTTGATAGTGTTTTTGTATTTACAGACATTGTTTTTTCTTAGGGATGGAGAGCATGATTTGAGGATGTACATGATGGGGTTTCCTTATTAACAAATTTTATTTTTATCTAAATATGGAGTGCATGGATTGAGGCTATTCTTGTAGAGAAGAGTACCACTCTCACACCTTAGCTATTCTTATAGAAAGGTGCACTTGTGAGGCTTATTTTTAGCAAGAGTTGGCTTACTATGGTGTAATCTCATTCACATATTCATGCACCCAAGTTGAGGGTTTATCTCTTTGAATTATGTTTATCTTTATCTCTTCTATTTATAGTGATGTTATTTTTACACCTCCAAGCCTATTATAAAAAGGCTATACAGGTAGTGAGAAGAGAAGTTCCATTTTTTCTTGAGATTTATCATTGCTTGAGTGTTAGGATATTTAGACACTTAAGAGCTAGTTAAGATCTACTTGGTCTAATGAGTCGTTAAGTAAAATTGTGTTTCTTTAGTATGCATTAGTATGCATTTGTAGTTAGGAAACACGATCGTCATGATATGTTTCCGACATAGAGTGCTCCGACAGTTCATATTCTCCTTGATCTTAGCGATCATTGATTCATGGATTAACAACCGATTGGTCCATGATCTATATTTAAAGAGAATGGAGGGTCATTTTCTGATGATCAATTGTGAGAAACTCTCTTGTAAAAAATATCTATGTAATCTTTTTCTTTTGTATTAATAAACTGCTCCAAGTGGCCGCGTTGGCTAGGGCCATGGATGTTTCCCCGTAGGGATTTTACCATGTCAAAACATCGACGTGTTAATATTTATTTAGTTGTGTGAGTGGTTAATGAAGTTTTTATTCCTCTATTTGAATACCTGTGTTTTCTAGCATGATATCAAAGCCTATTTGAAGACCTGCTCCTGTTGTAGATCAA
The DNA here is from genome assembly GCA_032191745.1 of Picea mariana. Classification (NCBI taxonomy): domain Eukaryota; kingdom Viridiplantae; phylum Streptophyta; class Pinopsida; order Pinales; family Pinaceae; genus Picea; species Picea mariana. The sequence goes on along the minus strand of JASDQU010032020.1, from coordinate 14,471 downwards.
GATCATGAAGTCAAGTTTCCTCATCCATGTTTTCTATCATTTCCATAAATTTCTAAGCTGAGAGGATTGTTACATTGTGTATGGATCACTCATTTCAGCTAGAAACGCTTTTTTTTTCACTCGAAAAGGTTTTTGTTTTCCCAATATATGACCATTTCAGCTAAATCCAGAGGTATAAAGCCTGAATATGCCATTTTTTAAATTTTTGCAGAGTATTATTTCGGTTTTATATTGTTTTTTTCTGAGTTGATACTCTTTTAGATCTGCATATTATCTTTTCCCCGCACCCTATGCGATCTTGGAAAATCATAAACATATAGGAAAAGGTCGATTTTCTAGGTAAGCTAATCGAGATCTAACTCTTGTTTGTCATCGAGAAAACAAAAATGTTTTCTTCTGTGAAAATAGTTTTTTATGAGCATGCTCTCCAAAGTCATCTTCCACAACAACAACAATAACAACAACACCCTCAATCCTCTTGCTAAAAAATAAAATATGTTTTGCCAGCCTACTTGGTTAAAAGTTTCCTCATTAAGTAAGAGGTCTTGAGTTCAAGTCTCTCTTTTTGTTACTTTTTTTGAAAAAGTTAATGCTCCATTGTAAAGTGTATTTCACTTCAAGTATAAAAGTGAATCACTGTAAGTAGCTTTAATGTTTTATTTGAGATTTATTTATTTTGCATGAAAATTTCTTTTATAAAGTAACTTCATTGTAAAAGTGACCCCCAATTCTTTTTATAAAAGTGGGTCACTTCATAAAGCAACTTACACCACCATGTGGTCCTTTGGTTACCGTTTATGCCTTTTTTTAAAGGGGCATAAATTTCACATCCCAAGTCTGTTTTCAGTGCAGTATTTTTTAAAACCGATTAAGTTTTCGAGATATTTCCATCCAGATGATCAGTTTCATTTTTTAAATCCAGCACCATATTTAATGTCTTCTTCTAGTAATCTTTTTCTTACCAGCACCAACTACTTCCAATGGAAATCCCATATGGAGGATTTATTAAGAAGTAAAGGATTGTACCGGATTACCTTGGGAAAGGAAAAAAAACCCATTTATGCTGATAAGAAAGTAAAATGGTTTAATAGGAGTGACGAAGCATGTGGACTGATCAAAATGTCCATCTCTCTTGATTTAAGATTCCACCTTAAAAAAATTGATGACCTCGATGAAGCTTGAGAAAATCTTGAATCTTTGTTTGGTACGCACAATATTATTCAAGCACATCAGTTAGAAAATAAAATATTGACTTTAAGTCCAAATGATTTTCCTTGCATTGAATACTATCTATCTAAGTTTAAAACACTCAGAATGTTATGTGAAGAATGTGAGATAAAGATGGAGGAAGAGTGTTGCATATATATTATTCTTTCTAAGATAGGTAGTCCATATTCTATGTTTTTATCTACCTTTTATGCCACGAGAGAGACTCTAGGGAAAGCTTATAAAAAACCCTCTCTTGAGTCCTTTTGTGATGCTTTGATTAGAGAGCAAGATAATCTTGTACAACTTGGATTGATCAGTGTTGCAGGTACCTCCAACAAAGCCTTAGTCTCCCAACTGAAAGATAAACCCAAGAATCCCAAGAAGAAACATCCTCGCCACAACAACAAGAAACATAAGTGTCCCAAACCCACTCAAACAACTTCAGCTCCTAATGGTGACAATGGAGAAAAATCTAAAAATAAGAAGCGTGACATACATTGCAAATTTTGTGATAAAGATGGTCATGATGAGTCCAAAATTTTTCAAGAAAATGGCAGCTTTAGAAGCAACGATGAAGAAACACAACATCAATATTGATTCTTCTTCTTCTTCTTCTTCTTCTCCTCATAGGAATCCACTTTCTGCTTTTGGTATCTCCTTCAATGCAACTTCTACTTCTTCTTATGCTGAGTGGCTTATTGATTATGGAGCATCTTATCATATAGATAAGGATAAAGACACAATGTATGCTCTAAATGAATGTAACACCAAGAAAATATTTGTTGGTGATGATAGCTCTCTTAGTGTTGTAGGATGTGGAATAGTTCAAGTAGATAATGGTCATCTCGATGATATATTATGTGTTCCAATCCTTTCTTGTAACCTTCTATCAGTATATCAAATCACTCATTCAAGTGAAGGTAAAACAATAGAGTTTTCACCTCACCAAGTTGTAATCAAAGATCTAAAAGATCCTAAGCATGTTCTTGCAACTAGAAATGATGATGATATTACCAGGTTGTACAAGTTTGACAACTTTGGGTCATCATCTTTTCCATCAGTTTTTGTTGCTCATAGAGATGACATGAGAAAAATTTGGCATGAGTGGTTTGGTCATATAAACTATCACTCAATGCAACAACTATGTAATCAACAAATGGTGACTGGTCTTCCTCTTGTTTCATGAAGAGATGGTGTTTGTTCTAGTTGTGTTCTCGGATAACATCATCATGTCAGTTTTGACAAATGTGCCTCTTGGCATGCCTCAGGCCCTTTGAAACTTGTTCACAGTGACTTGTGCAGTCCACTTTCTTCTCCCTCTTTTTCTGGGTACAATTATTTCTTAACTTTCATTGATTATTTTTCCACACATACTTGAGTTTACTTCTTAAAACTTAAGAGTGAAGTTTTTGACAAGTTTTTGGCCTACAAGGCCCTTGTAGAAAACCAATTTGGACATCAAATTCAAAGGTTAAGAAAAAATAATGGAGGCAAATATGTGAAAAATAATTTTACAAGTTATTGCACTACACAGGGAATCCAAATGCAACACATTGTTCCATATACACCACAACAAAATGGTTTTGTTGAGAGAAAGAACCACACATTAAAAGAAATGGCTAATTGTATGATCCAATCTAAGGGATTAACTCTAAAGTATTGAGCGGAAGACATCAACTGTGAAAATTACATAGTAAATCACACTCCCATAAAGGATCTTAAAAATATAACACCAGAAGAAGCTTGCACTAAAATTAAACCAGATGTAATTCACTTCCATGTATTTGGTAGTATAACATGGGATCACATTCCTCATGAGAAAAGGAAAGAAATGCAGCCTAAAAGTGAGAAGTGTATATTTGTTGGTTATTCTGAAGATGTCAAAGGTTATAGAATTCTTCAACCACATTGTAATGAAATTATTATTCGAAGAGATGTAAACTTGATGAAAATATCTTGGCCTGTGAGTCTAATTTGGCAAATGTTCCTTCTTCAGCCTACGATCCATCTTCAATGATTGTGCCTTCTTCTGTTCCTATTCTGGTTTCTTCTTTATATCATGATAGTGAGGATCAAAATCCACCTCCACCTACTCACCTTCCTCTAGATGAGTCCTTTGAACTTGAACCAACACTAGCTCCAACACTTCCTATTGGAAGATTGGTTGTTGTCATTGATGTCAACCCTAGTCATGGGTTTTGGACCGCAATATTGATGAATGTATTTGACATGAAGGAAAACACACATGCAGATACAACACCCATGGATGGATAGTATACATCATGTTGTTTTTTGTGGTATGCGGCACGTCACGTGGATCCTCATGGTTGAGGAGAAATGAATTTTTGAAGATGACAAAGTGAATTGTACATGTAGGCCCTGAAGATAATTACAGAAGATAATTACAAAATAAGAAAGTGTCAGGTTGGCCCTAATGTTAAAAGGAAGTGACATAAATGGTATAAATAAGCATCATTATACATTCATTTGATACAAGTCGAATTTTAGAGGGAATAAGAAGTAAAAGAAGGCCAGATTTCAAGGGAGGGTGAAGTCTTTTGGTGATGTGTTCTAAGATGTTTTGGGTAAAACAGTCATAAATTCTTCATACAGAATCCAGATGAAGTGGGACCACTTCCATTGGAAAGAGTATGGACTGTAGTTTCATGTGTACAAGTTTCAGAATCAGATGTTAAATATTGAGCATGAGGCATGTTGTACAAGTTGGGTCTTCTGAACAGACCAGAATTGAATAAAGTCTACCATTCTTTCTATAACCTCTTTTTGAGGAGGATTGAAGGAGTTTCAGAGAATACATTGAGTAATATTATCTATAGGATCAAAGTACTCCAAGAACTGAAGAATTGCAGAAATTGAAGAAGTCTCAAGAAGCATTATCAGGTTCTATGTGATGATTGGTTGATGGTGATGATCTAATGTAAAGTTTAATTATCTCTCATATATTCTTGGGTGGAAGGAAGGGCCAAGGATGAAAAGTTCAAATCTCTCTTGATATTGGAGGATTGTATCTTCCTTTGGGAGGTTTATCCCTCNTTTACATTTGGAAGTTATAGCTACCTTTGGAAGTCATTACTTCCCTTGAACAATAACTATTGATTATTTCTCATATATTGTGCATGGTGTATTGTGGTGTATTGTTGTAACTCTTATACTATTGATCATTTCTCATTGGATATAGTTGAATGGTTTAAGTATAAGCTGAATTTTTTTTTAAATTGTACTTGATACTGATTCACCCCCCTCTCAGTATCAACACTTCCTATATGGGTCCATTCAACACAAGAAGTAGTTGGTGATATTGACGGTGATCCTTCAGATCAACATCAGACACATTCACAGTTCCAATGAGCCTCTTCTCTTTTGGCTCAATTTTCAGAGACTCACGATCCAGATACATTTGCATAAGATTCAAGTCATCCATATTGGGATACAAAAATGAATGAAGAGTATCGCTTTTTAATGGAAAGCGATACTTGGGATCTTGTACCTCTTCCAAAAGGAAGAAAACTTGTCATATGTAAATGGCTCTATAGAACTAATTATGCATCAAATGGAAGTGTTGAAAGACATAAGGCTCAGTTGGTTTTCAACTTATTTTCCAAATTTTAAGGAATTAACTATAATGAAACATTTTTCCTTGTAGCCAAAATGAATTCCATCTGCCTTGTTCTTTCCCTTGTTGCCTCACATAAATGGGAGGTCCATCAGATGGATGTTAAATCCTCCTTGTTGCATGAAGATTTGTGTGAATATATCTACATGGAAAAACCTCTTGGCTATGTCTAGAATGACTCTAGCCTTGTTTGTCACCTTAAGAGATCTCTTTATGGTCTTAAGCAAGCTCCCCGAGCTTGGTATGCCAAAATGGACATCTTTCTTATTGGTACTGGATTCTCTGGATTCCATTCTGATCCTAATGTCTATTACAAGAAAGTAGGAAGCCATCTCATAGCCCTTTTCCTTTATGTTCATGAACTTATCCATACTGGTAATGACTCAAAACTTTTAAACCATATGAAAACCATCCTTAAGAAGAAATTTGAAATGAAAGACTTAGGCTTTTTGCACTATTTCCTTGGCCTCCAAGTTTTGAAAACTAATAAAGGATTGTTTCTTTCCCAGTCTAAGTATTCTTGTGATCTTCATCGTCTCTTTCACATGGAATATTGTAAACCAACCCCTTCGTCCTTCCAATATGGAGTCAATATTCTTGCCACCTGTACTTCTCCCAAAGTTGTTTCCACCTTGTACTGTCAATTAGTTGGTAGATTCTTATACTTGACTCATACCTATCCTGATATTTCTTTTGTTGTTGGTTTTGTTTCCCAGTATATGCAAAAACCCCATGAAAGACATTTGAATCAGTGAAACCAACCAATAAAGGATAGACTCCTTTATTGGTTGGTTTCACTGATTCAAATTGGGTCTAACGACCTTGATGATTAGAAGTCTAATGCAGGTTATGTTTTTAGCCTTGTTTTAGGACCAGTCACTTGGGCCTGTAAGAAACAACATGCTATTGCACTTTCTTCAGCAAAAGAAGAGTACATAGCAGTGGTAAATACAAATAAAAAAGCCTTGTGTCTTCGACAAATCCTTTCATACTTTGGATTCCAACAATAACATCTGACCAACCTTTCGTGTGATAATCAGAGTTCCATCAAGATTTCCAAAGACCCGGTTCAAAATCAATGCAACAAACACATCGAGCTACAGATGCACTTCATCAGAAATATCATTCATGATAAAGTTATTGAAGTGCTCTTTTTCCCTACAAAAGATCAAGTTGAAAACATTTTCACAAAGTCTCTTATAGAAGCAAAGTTTTCCAAACATCGTTATATGTTAGGAGCTCAAGAAGTGTTCATCAAGGGGGGATAGGCTCTAATGCCTATTTCCTTCTCCTATTGTGTCACTATTGTAAATCCTTCAATCCTATTCCAAGTTGTTCTTAAGGGGGGATTTTAGGATATTTAGACACTTAGGAGTTAGTTAGGATCTACTTGGTCTAATGCGTTGTTAGGTAAAAGTGTGCTTCTTTAGTATGCATTTGTAGTTAGGAAATCCGACGACAAAGATATGTTCCTGACATAGAGTGATATGATGATTCATATTCTCCTTGATATTAACAACCATTGATCCATGGCTTAACACCTGATTGGTCCATGATCTCTATTTTAAGAGAATGGAGGGTCATTTGTCGATGATCGATTGTGAGAAAATCTCTTGTAAAAAATCTCTCTGTAATATTTTTATTTTTTATTAATAAACTACTCCAAGTGGTCACATTGGCTAGGGTCGTGGATGTTTCCTTGTAGGTGTTTTACCATGTCAAAACATTCATGTGTTGAGATTTGATCTGGTTGTGTGAGTGGTAACTGAAGGTGTTCATCCCATGTTGGGATACTTGTGTTGTCGAATATTGAGTTCTCGTCTTCATACCCTACGTTTTGGTATGAGTGAGTGTGAGAGCATATTATTAATTGAGATTTAGATCTCATTCCCATATTGTTCACATGAATTTATCCTTGAACATTGGTGAGAGAAATCCTTTTGGAAGAATTTTGATGTCCCTTGGAATGCTTTGTAGATGAAGGCAATATCTCCAAACCTTGCATTTGTAACTTTGGAATTAAGGTAAAATCTTCTTTGGCAACTAGATCTCAATTGTTGGATGTTTTTACGTACTTCAATT
>JASDQU010032019.1:0-13063 GCA_032191745.1 Picea mariana | reverse complement strand
ATGGATTCTTCTATTATATGTGATAAAAATATATATTATCACCATATGCTTACGTATCTTGGTTGTTGAGGACAAGTTGCAGGGATAAAGCTTTGAGTCGAGTGCTCAACGATGGTCTTCTTCAAATGTCTAGAAGAGGTAGCATATTTATCTTGTCTTGTTATCATTTTCATCTATATATCATACTTGTGATTAGAGTTTATTTATGTAGTCATTTCCATCTGTTGTGCTTTACCCCTTTCCATAGAGTGATTTTCCTCGTAATAGAATTGGCGATCATACAAGGGAATTAATCTTCTATTTTGGGGTTTGGAGTGTTTTTATCCTCAGATTGCTCTCTGTTAGCTGGAGTTTCTTTGTCGTCTAACTACTTGACAACCTATTTTCATTTTGAGTCTGATTTTATTGGCCTTATCCTTAACTTGACAGTTTTTCAATACACATATGTGGTTTCTCCTTTGACAAACATGTACATACGTGAGATTTCATTCTATAGGGCGCATACATACATGGTTTTTTCTTAAATAGTCGCGTACATCATCCTTTTTTTCTTAATTGTTGAGTTTGTTGTTTGATGGGTGAGCTTTGATGGTTGTTGAGTCTTCTTGAATCTCTGTCATAACTATTAGGTGCCTGCAGAGTGATAGGAAACCTTTCTTTGGTTGAATTTTCGGGCAGTTCTTCTTTCTCATCATCTTTTTCATTGGTTGTCCTTGCATCGTGGGTTGAGTGTTTGCTTCTTGGTATCCTAATTGGTTTGTATTTTTTTCTTATAGTAGGATATATATATCAAGTTGTTGTTCAGTCCTTGCATTTTTATTCCTTTATATTGAAAATACAAAAAAATACATTTTTCATTATGGAATTTTATCTTTTGATTTCTTATTATTTATCTGGATACATGTATGGAAAGATTGTATCTTATTGAAATTTCAGAGTTGAATTGAAAGTTGCATTTGTGAAAATCTTATCATTTTTTAGAATTGAAGTTTAGGAATTATCTTTATGTTCATATTCATTTATTTTATATACCGAGTCATAACATCATTAGTTTCACGAACACATCTTTTGATTAAACAAAATCCATTCAAAGTAACGTTGATTAATTTAAAATTGATTAGAAATAATTTTATTTTTTCAGGGTACACAAACTAGCTGAAGATATAGAGCATTGGAAATATGTGTCTGACTAAGGGAGTGTGAAATACATTGTATAATTAGTGACATCAGGACACTCCACTCAAGTTGAAGTTAAGCAAGAGGTTGTGTGTAGTTAGTTGTAGAGATATCTCTATAATACCTTCTTAGTGTCAGAGATATTTCTAGGGATCTATTCATATATGGGAGTCTTGCTAGTACCTTTACCTTTGTGATAGGTGATGTTTTCAATATTTTGGGCTTTGTTACCCTTCTCATATGGTGTACCTAACTTACAACTCTTTGCCTGGGCATTGGTTATATCATGGTGGCTTTAGTTGCTTGACATAGGTAGCCACATAGGTTACTTGTAGGGGTTATTGTGCAGGTACCCTAAGTCAGATAAGGGTTGGAAAACACACAGCCTTTATGGAGGATTACCTCTCCAAGGGGATTTGACCGACTGTGTTGTTAAGCCCGCAAGGGCCCTTATAACTGATTATGATACCTCCAATCTTTTGAAGGGAGTCTCTTGGGTGAGGCATACCTACTCTAGTGAGGGAGGCCCCTTCTCAATTACTATATCCCATTTGTGTGCATTTTTGCCTTTTTGTTTACTTTGGTGTGCTCTTTGATTGTTAGTTGGCCTTAGGATTTGTTTTTATATCTCAAGCCTTGAGTCATTGTGGAAAGATAGTGGAGGTGGATGTCAAGGTGGTTGATGAATACCTCGACTATAATTTACTACTAGGACATAATTGGACTTATTTTATGACTATAGTCATGTTGTCTATTTTCTTTACTTTATGTTTTCCTCATGAAGGGAAAGACGTGATGATCGATCAATTTTCCTTTGTACACGGTAGTGTCAATGCATCAGTTGGACCTTTGATCCATGTGATCAAAAATTATCAGCCAACAACTGAGGATAAATTTGGTGTCAGAATGTATTCATCCCTCATGGGTACCTTTGATTTCATGGCACCAATTCATCACATTTATTCCATCTCCAGTAGGCCTAATTCGTCAATGAGTTCAGTTCCTTTCTGCACTTCATATTTTAATGATCCTTGGACCCTAACTTCCCTGACTATGTCTTTTGAAGGTCAATCACATATTGGACTGGCCATGCCACTGTCAGTGGAAGAGATAGTGTATTAGGTTTTTCTTGACTCTTATGTTGACCTGGATCATGTCTCCTTGCAAACAAATGAGGAGGATCATGTTCTCAAGCCCGTATGGGCCACATAATTGTCTTTATCACATGATTCCCTTGATAATAATTTACCTTCGGATGAATCCATATTAGAGGTCATAAATGGTCCTGATAGGCCATGGGATAATATGAATCATCACTCTTACTACCTCCCAAATCTTGTTAGAATTGAACAGGATGATTTTATATCTACCTTGAGTGGGATGGTCGATCACATCGTGGTTTCACTAGATGTGCATGGAATTTATGTCGAAGGAAACATGGCCAGTATTTTTCCTACCATCATGATCGACATCTCTCGAGTTCCTACTAAAGTTGAAAATTTATTTATCGGTGCAGATTGTTCTCCTGAAGAAGTTTAGATCTACACCAATCTCTTCAAATAATTATGTGATGTATTTGGTTGGTCATATGAAGAGATGCTAGGAATTGACCCCTGCATTGTCGAACATGAGATCAAAACCTACTCGGATGCTAAACCTATTCAAAAATAACTTAGAGATGTTAATCCTAAGAAGTCCCATGTTATTAAGGAAGAGGTGGAGAAACTGCTAATGTTGGTTTTATATACCTGGTTCCCTTCGTTGAATGGGTATCCAATATTGTTCTTGTGGATAAGAAATAAGGAACCATCCGTGTGTGTATGGATTTTCGAGACCTCAATAAGGCATGTTCTAAGGATAACTTCCTGACACCTTTCATTGATCATATTCTTGATGAGTGTGCGTGAAGCAAGGTTTTTTATTTTATGGACAGATTTTCAGGATACAATAAAATTCAGATCAAACCTGAGGATCAAAATAAGACAGAATTTATTTGTCCTTGTGGTACTTTTTCATACCGAAAAATTCCTTTCGGCCATAATAACACCGGAGCAACCTTCCAATGATCCATTAAATTTTTTTTCCACGATCTCAAGCACATTGTCGAAGCTTATGGCGGAAATATCACCACTCACACTTGCAAGAGAGTAGATCATTATACGCACCTTCGACTTGTATTTTAGAGATGTCATTATTATCGCAACCATTTAAACCCTCATAAGTGCATCTTTTGCATTAATTCTGGTCGTCTTTTAGGATTCTTAGTTTCTAATAATGGGATCTTGTTGGATCCTTTGAAGGTTGATGCAATACTATGATTACCTCTCTCGTGCAACATTCGTCAGCTTCAAGGTTTACAGAGGAAGTCTAACTTCTTACTTCAGCTTATAGTTAACTATGCCAATATTACTAAGGGTTTCATGCGTCACTTGAAGAAGGACACTTTATTTATATGGGATAAGTGAGCCGAGGAATCGTTTGATGATCTTAATAAATCCTTGGTATTGATGTCTTTGCTGAAGCCTCTAGACTACAGTAGAGATGACTTTCTTTATATCGTCAGATCTAAAGGGACAATTGGTATGGTTTTGGTTCAGGAAGACGATGAGCTCCATGAGCATAATGTCTACTACCTTAGCTGAAACTTATTCAACCTTGAACTTAATTAATCTCATGTTGAGAAGATAGCCTTAGATGTTATACACTCGGTTCAAAGATTACGACACTATATATTTCTTTGCAAGACTACTGTAATTTCTTATGTCATTCCATTTCAATACGTCCTTACTAGGTGTATCATAGGGGGAAAATATAATAAATAGATTTTCATTTTGCAATATTTTGACCTCGATTTTTCTTTGGTGAAATCCACAAAATCGCTATTTTTTCGAGTTAATATACAACTTCCCTCGACTAGATGAGGATGTCATTCATGTAAATTCATTTGCGGATGAACATATTTTCCTTATATCATCATCAGACCCCTGGTATGGACACATTTTGATCTATCTTCAAACCTTGAATCTCTCTCAGCATCTGTGGAGAGACAATCGACAACGCATATGGCATCAAGCTAAAAAATACCTTTTCATCGATGAAACTTTGTATAATCGATGCATAGATAATATCTTGCATCATTCCTTGACTCACAAAGAAGATGATTCCATTCTTAATGACTGTCACAGTGGGGCTTGTGGTGGTCATCTATCTGGGCTTGCGACAACCCAAAAAATAATGAGAGTTGGTTATTTTTGGCCGACAATTTTTAAAGGTTGTGTTGAAGCGGTCAAGAAGTGTCACCCTTACCAGGTGTTTGCTTGGAATATGCACTCGCATTTATCCCCTCTTCAGCCAGTCGTCACCGTCGGTCCCTTCACCAAGTGGGTGGTGGAATTTATGGACTGCAAGCCAACTTCGGCTAGGGGGAATCAACATATTATTGTGGTCATAGAATACTTCACTAAATGGGTAGAGGCCATGCCTACAATTAAATCTAATGGTAAGACTACAACATTTTTCATGTTCAATCAAATTATAGCCCACTTCATAATTCTAAGGGAGATTGTCACTGATCCTGGCATTCACTTTTAGAACGAAATGATGAAAGAATTAGCATCGAAACTGGGGTTTAAAAATGGTCATTCTTCCCCTTATTATCCCCAAGAAAATGGACAAGTAGAGGTTGTGAACAAGTCTCTCAAGATTATTTTGAAAAAAACTATCAGCCAATGCAAATATGACTCACATGTAATTATTTACCTTGCGCTTTGGGCATATCGAACCTCAGTTAAGACTTCCACCAATTTTTCTCCTTTTCAGTTAGTACATAGTGTGGAGTCGATCCTTCCTATTGAATGAGAAATCCCTTCCCTTAGATTGGATTTTAATCTCCTACCTAACACTTCTGATCTTGAAGAACACCTCATACGCCAAGAACATCTAGATGAGCAGCGTCAACATGCCTCTATGACTGTTGAAGAGAATAAACAAGGTGTCAAGGTTCAGTATGATAGTTATTTCTTTCCTCGACAGTACGATGAGGGTGACTTGGTCCTCTTGTATAACCAAGCCAAATAACCATTCGAGGATGACAAGTTCAACCCCATGTGTCATGGTCCTTATATCGTGTGGCGTGTTTTAGAAACAGGAGTTTATGAATTAGAATATTATGTAGGGAATATGCTTGCTTATCGATTTTTCCCTTGGTTGGCATATGTCAACAGAGTATTCAATTTACTTAGGATTCATAGACAGTTCCATTCGTCATACAAAGAACGTTTCTTCCGCCGCTTGGGTCGTTTACTCACCCGAGGGTCAACTGGTGTCTTCAGGTGGCATTTTTCTAGGGCCATCAACGAATAATGTGGTTGAATATAGCGTCATTATAGAGATTTTACGTGACATCATTTCACATGGTGTTCGGTCTTTAGAAGTTCACCTGGACTCCCAATTAGTAGTATGTTAGTTGAACGATAGTTATCATTTGTGAGACCCTACTCTACTCCGATGATTCCTACGGGTACTACTTTTGGAACGAGATTTTGATTTTATTACTTATAGTCACATAGATAGAATTTCTAATTATGTATCTGATGCATATGATAATTATATTTCAGATTGGCATTTGTAACATAAATAAATTAAATAAAACACATTCATCAATGTACACATTGTAATATATAAGTAAAGTTGAATACCAATGTTTTTTATATTCCATCTCTCCAAAAATATGGTGTCATAGTACAAAATTGGGGCTCACACCCTCAAAATACATATACGGCCAATAGATATAATGACTAGGGAATATACTCCTGTGGCACCGGATTCGTATCATGATAGCATACGATGGTATTTGTGATATGTCGGAAGAGTCACACCTGTACATGTGGCACACCCACCACCTCTTGTTGTATAGCCTCTGGAAGATTGTCTAACTGAACCATAGGAATCCTATGTGTCAAACGAGACAGGTGCCCCTACACATTTTGAATCACTCTCTCTGCATCTCCTCTAGTTATCTCATATCCCCAGTTCCTTTGGAAATTTCATCTAAATCCATCTGGTCGTCGTAGAGCCACATCTACACAAAAAAGTGATTGTCAATACTTGATACCATCCAAAAAAAAATTCGTTTTTTATTCTCTTTGAAAAACAAAAAAAAATGAAATATATAAAAATATCTTTACCTATATCACCATAGGCAGAGCCTGGTAGCTATCCTCTATATTCGATCCCTGCATAAGGGTAGTTGTCCAAGGCTATCACATGTTGATGCCACCAAAAGAAGAACTCATCATTGTAGGGGGTTTTCACCCTACCACATCCCATCCTCCTCATCACCTTGGTCCATCATGACATGGCTGGATTATGTAGTTTATGTTGAACGATCTCAACTCTAGGGATCAATCCTAGAATGTGCTCAAAGGAAAAACTACACAAGATAGATGTGAACATGAAGTTTCTCTTCCTACCTTATTTGTTTTCTATTACCTCACTCTTCATGTTAGCGAGTAGTGATGTGCACCAATCATAAACTATGGGTCGTAAGAACTCCACTTAATATAACATTAGTGGGCTTGATTCATGATTCAAAGAGGTCGAACCCATGATCCATGTAAGCATGAGAATGACGATATTCAAACTCACATTGTTGATCTCGATAATCATGAGTTGGCTCCCTACCTTTTCTGTTCTTGCAACATAGTGAGTGGCGATGTAGTCCTCTATTTTCATGCCACACTCATATCTTTGTGCTAAGAGTTTCACCCCCTCACCCCGACGAGACAATCATGTAAGGAAATATATATCCTCGACTTCAATTCTCAATGGTTTCCCATCAAGGTTGAAAGCCTCTGTATTTAGATCCCAAAAGTTCACCATCATTTGGAGCAACCTCACTTGAGATCTCATTCATTTGAGAGCCCAAAACTTATAAATACCACATATTTTTGGTGCTAATTGGGCCTGTGGATCTCTTTGTACTACAACATAAAATTCCTCGTGCTCTCTTTCTCTCCATTCAGGTACCATCCTACAAGAATAAATCCAATTTTTGAGTCAAACCCTTTAAAAAAAATTGTGGATTTGCACTCATGTTGTTGTGGTAAAAATCATGTGTAGGGATTCATATACATGGGAAGGATTTTCCTTTTCTTCATACATACCTCCATATATGCGACTTGATGAACTACAACCCATGTGTACCCTAATTCCTAAGTTACGTCTTAAAAATATCAAAACATTAGGACTAATTTGAAATTCTAAACCACTAGAAATGAAGAGGACGACAAGAGTACTTACTTAGTCCAAATGGTTGTCAATTCCTTCACTCATAGATCTTGTAATCAACACTTTAAGATTGTGGGAAAATTGATTCAAAATGCACTATTTGGGTAAATATGTGAAATGGTATGGTAAAATTGGTTATTTTTACTATTAATAGAAAAACATTTACCCACTTTACATAGTTTTGGTAATATTTTTACCTCGTGGACTAATAGTTCAGTGGAAGGAGTTGGTTTTGGTGGTTTTATACAGGGATTTTTGTTGTTTCTAACATTTTTTCACTCGTTCGTGACTTCGACATGTATCTTCTTTAACCAACATATAGGATAGGTCATCACTCCATCTTGTTTTTTTGCATTATCTTATGACTGTGATTTGTATTCCTTAGGTAAGAACCCATTTATCAGCGACACGAAACCCCATTACTACTATTAGAAGTGTCATTATTGAATGGTAGAGGCTTACCAAACATGGGTGCCCTAGTTATAACCTTTGTTCCATTTGGTGCCCATGCAGAGATAATTCCATAAAGACCGGGAGTCCCTTATAGTTCCAATATGACTTTGCATTCGAGCCTCATATTATTACTCATAAGCATGTTGACCTATACCTATGGGACTCCCACTGAGTCTTGTTTAATATATTTTCTGACTCTCTCAAAAAGAGAAAATACAGTCAGGTGAACTTGTCTCTTTCACATTCGTTAATTGGCTTTGAAAAGATGTCTATTTGGTGTAAGTTTAACCCCTTTTTGGACCAAGTAGACTAATTTAGAAAAAGGAACACTCTAGTCACCAGCGGCTAGAAGAGTTCTCCTGGGTATTGTTTTATACTTTTTCGAGCCTAGGGGACTAAATTTATGAAAAAGGACATTCTCTGGAGTTAAATTGTAATTAGATATCATTTTCTTTCTTGCAGTATTGATCCTATTGCCAGTTCCCTCATTCACATTATAATCCTATTACCTCAACAATTTGCATCACCAGCCAAGCAAAGCCTTGTTTATATCCTTTGCAACTTGACACCTTGTACCCTACAAGGAAACATTCCCCCGAGTGTCCATATCCTACATGCACCTCCTTGCATTGAGCATATGCATGTTCCATTGTTGGAACTAGTTTGTTACCCACAACATTTGTTTCCTCCTATGTATCATAGCATTCATTTGTCTATGAAAAAACAAAAAAAGACAGGAGAGAAAGGAATATTATCTTATGGCAACAGTCATGTCTCCTTTGAACAGAGCACAAATGTTTGAATCCACTTGTCATCCAAAGTTTGGGTTTAGAATGAACTTAGGAATTTGATCTCATTACCTAGAGTTTACTCTGACTAGTTCCTCTTCCAGTCACTAAGGAGACTTTTATTGATTCCTCTTTCATAACAAAGTTTCAACATTGAGTCTATGCTATGACAGTCCTCCATACGTCTCATTCTCTTGTTCAAAGTAAGTCTATAAGCCCGTGTCATCCATTTCTCATAATTCTTGACTTTGCTTGTAGGCCATACCCTCAATGTGATTAGAATTACATGAAGTTGTAGTCCTACTGTGCACCTTGATCCTACTTTCATTATGGGTAGGTAACCTTGAACCCAAAAATCAACATCTCCTCATTGGTCACTGACTGGGGGGTTTCCCTTGTGTTCCATAGCAAGAAATCTATTCAAGCATTGGTATTCCTGCACTGTATTGGATTCCATTAGCCTTATTGGTGGATTCCTCACCTTTGTCAGAAATTTCCATTATTGGCTACTATTCAGAGGGTATTTTTCATGCACTTCTTTCATCTGGTGCATGAGAAAGATGGTCATTGGTTCATGAAAATGTTCTTCATCTGAGTTCCTCCAAATCATGAATCTATTGATTTGTACCTCGTGTTGAATGATGAGAGATGCCTTAATTCTTTCCTTTTAGAGGGTCTCCTTCCATCAAATTTAACTCATATATTCTGGAAATGAGGCCTAGAGTCTTATGAGTACCTAGAGGCTTCCATTCATTAGTGGCAAGTTCTCCTTCCATCGACCGTTGAGAATACATTAATGTCTCTTGATCGATGGATTATTCAAGTGTTTGACCTCAACACATTTATTCTCACTTGTAAGAATGTACTCGATGCCTTGATACCTACTTTCATTATCGATAGGTTGTCTCGCATTTGTTAACGGTATACCTCAATGGCCAATAATCAAACAAAGTCTCCTTGTGTTCGAACTCAACTCCTTTATTCACATGGTGTAGACTTGCACCGTTGGCGGATTGTGTAGAAGACTTGAAGAAATCAGTTTATAGTAGCATATTTCTTGATTCATTGATATCATTCATTGGACCAGTACCTATATGACTTCAGTGATCATGGGAGATCATATTGTACTCCATTGCAAACAGATATATTAAGATTCATTTTGAGATTCATTTTTGCTACGCCTTATTTGTGACTATGACATCCTATGGCATGTATCTACTTTGTATTTCCTTTTCATGGCTGTGAACAACTATTTGATATATTTACACATGAATCTATAGTGTAATTCAAATTGGAAACCATGTGTATAAATTCATTATGGACTGAAATATTCACATGAGAAACTAGTTCATCCGGTTCGGTCTCCATTACTCCACTTTTGGGAATTATAATTTATTTCAGCCATCGTAGATACTCCTATGACTTCACACATTAGGTGGCATATGGTATAGAAATATTTTCCTCACCCCATGCAAATTTCTCGGAAGGAATTTTCAATTTCCCTATGCAGACTTGAAGTCCCCTTTTGCACTTCCTAGAGCTAAAAATCATATTTTTCC
The DNA here is from genome assembly GCA_032191745.1 of Picea mariana. Lineage (NCBI taxonomy): Eukaryota > Viridiplantae > Streptophyta > Pinopsida > Pinales > Pinaceae > Picea > Picea mariana. The sequence continues at coordinate 2,799 of JASDQU010032019.1, read as the reverse complement.
ACGTATACACACCCTAACAGTTATACAACATGTGTATACATAGGTTGCACCACTACATCCCTCGTACATCGGGTTTGGTGCTCAAAATTAAAAATTGTGTTAGCTTTCCATGTCACGTCACGAGATCCATGATACTTGACCTTCCATATCCTGGAAATGTTTTGACTTGGCCCTTCAGCTCCATTTCAAGGATATAAATTGAGTCATATCGAAGTCATGGAAGAGGAGAGAATTAAACTTTTGAGAGTAAAGTTACTCTAGAGAAATTATTCACTTCATATTGAGTATGCATCCCCTTGGCCTTTAAATTATGAACACATTGTTCAACCCCCAAGCTCTTCCCTTTTTGATGCAGAACCTCATTGTCTCTCTTATATGAGATTTTATTTGGTGGAGGATTGAAGTGGTGGAGGCCCAGCTAGAAGGGACTTAGTTTCTCGGTTCTGATACGTGCCAACACGAAATTGTTTCATTCATAGACCTTTGTTTATCATATTTTAATAGAAATACTCTTTTCTTTTCCAATTGATGTCTTCCAAATATTTTAATTATTATTCCATGGGCATATTTGTTATGAATGTTGATGGATAATTATGTTATTATATGTGTTAACAATATATATTATCACCATATTTTTTTGTATCTTGGTTGTTGAGGACAAGTTGTAGGTATAAATCTTTGAGTTGAGTGCTCAATGGTGGTCTTGTTTGAACGTCTGGACGAGGTAGGATCTTTATCTTGTCTTGTTAGCATTTTCATCTATATAGCACACTTGGGATTAGAGTTTATTTCTTCAGTCATTTTCGTCTCTTGTGGCTATAGAGTGATTTTCCTCATAACACATGCCTCTGTAATTTCTCTCAATTTCCATGCCTCTGATTAGTCTCTCTCCCCCTTTGAAATTAATGGAAAAGTGTAACTTCCCTTTGGAGATAATCCCCCTGTATGAACGATCCTTTGGGATGCTCTTTTTCTCTTCATGGTGCTTCCTTGTGTAAATCAATGACATATATGAAAAGCATTCAAAAATTCACTATGGGGTAGAAAATACTCCAAGATTTTGTCGAAGATAATCAAAGGTCTCTCTCTGGAGAGGTTTGTTGATGATATATGCAATCTGATCTTTTGTCCCAACATACTCAACCCTTATGTTCTTCTCTGCAACATTTTCCCATAAAAAGTGAAACTTTATTAGAATATGTTTCGTATTGGATTGCATCACTGGATTCTTTGAGATACTTATGGAGTTGGTGTTATCACAAAATATCGGAATGGGCTCATCATATTCAACCTGCATATACTTGAAAAAAAATTCATCCATAGTAATGGAGTACAAGATTTTGTTGCAATATACTCTTCTTCTGCTATAGAAAAATATATTGATGACTATTTCTTGCTCAACCATGATACCAAGCACTAACCCAAGTAGAAATTTTATCCCCTTGTACTTCTTCTATCATCAATGCAACCTGCCCAATATGCATCCGTGTAGGAAAAAAGAGATAGATCATTCCCTTTTGGATACCATAGTCCAAACTCTTATGTACCTTTGAGATATCTAAATATCCCCTTCAATTCCATAACATGTCATTCCTTTTGAGTTGCTTGAAACCTTGCAACCTATCCAACTGCCTGCATCACATCTGGTCTAGAACATGTCACATAGAGTAAGCTACCAATCATTGATCTGTATTGCCTATAGTCCACATCCTGAGAATCATCATCCTTAACTTGCAACTAGTTTACATAGGAGTACTGAATGGTTTGCAATCTTCCATTCTGTTGTGTCTGTTTTGTCACTTGGGTGAGAAAAACAAAGACACTTTCATGCCTAGTTGGGCCTGCTAGACAAGACAGAGGTTAGTGCATGGATTAAAAAATCCAAACACATGAAATAAACAATTAAACAAACTAAAACAGCTAAGGAAATGAAAATATAATGCATAAGAAACTTTTAGAACGATAAACAATCAACCAATGACCACTATTATGACACCAATGGATAACTATATTAATTGGAAAAACACCGTAGAATAAAATGAGGAATTATGAGTACCCTCTTCCTCCTTGGGAGGGCTCTTGAGTTCCCTAATGGAGATCTCTTCTTACAATGGAATAAAAATGGCAAATGATGAAGAAAATCAATTCATATTCCCTCAAGAGGTGAGTGGAATGGCCTATTGGAATGATGCTAGAATGCTCCTAGGAGAAAAGAGGATTCTCAAGGGAGAATTGAGGCAGCATAACAATAATATGAAGATATTGGTTTCTTAGTGCACCCATCGCCTCCATTTATAGCATTTCTTCAAGGAAATATTTAACTGGTTCTTAGTGTGACCAAGGGGCCCTTTAGGGCACCCTTTGGTCCTTAACCATCTCCCATTTAGATTTAGCTAAGATATGAAGGTCAAATCAAGTTGGGAGTTGGTCCATAAGTGGTTAAGGGGAAAACAAGAACCATAAATGCATCGTTCATAGGAGTGTGCGGTGTTTCTCATACACAATCGCGCATATGGCGCATTGTACACTCTACGGGCTTCGCTGGCCCACACACTATGCGCGTGCTTCCTTTAGTGAGTTTGCGCATGTCAATTTTTGCCCAATTGCATAGTTTTTTCCTTTTGAAATGAATTTTGATGCTGCAGGTGAACTAATAGTTTTTTTTCATTGTTGTATTTATGTAACCATTTGCGTGCAATGTTGCGAATGAAATTTCAATGATAACAGATGCCCCCTGATGTGTGACGTTAGGAGCATACGTATAGCCGAAATACATCAATGTTTCTTCTACTGAGAGTG
>JASDQU010032017.1:8141-22225 GCA_032191745.1 Picea mariana | reverse complement strand
TATGTCGTCTTTATTCCATTAGTTGTAATTATACCTCCTAGTCTCCTATATATACCAAGGAGACATTTTCATTTGGAATCATCTTGTACTTGAACATTTATGTGGGGTAAAAGGAGGTTTCCCCCTCGAATAGGCTTATTATCTGAAATTATCTCTTTTTCAAGGCGTTGAGTACTTATTCTGAGGTTTTTCTATGCTATATTGATATTTGGTTCTTAACATACCAACCATGGATTAACATGTCTAACTGGTTGCAATTTACACTTATCAACAGTCTGAGGGGACACATAACTCAAATTAGAACCAATGTCAATTAAAATAGAAACTAGACGGTTGGTGATCATACCTTCCATCTCCACCACTGAGGCTTGGTGGTCGACTTGGTTATTATCCAGAGTTGCATAAATCTGAGGCATGCTCCTAGCCACATCATTGACTATGGTATCTTCTTGGATATTGTAGACTCTCCTACTATTCTATTGTCCGTGTGGACAATCCCTCGGTAGATGTTCTTCTCTACAACCCCAACATTTCAAGGGTTCTTTCTTTGGGATATCAGTCTTTCCTGGGGTTGCTCCAAAAGGTTTATTTCCACTTTGGGAGTGGAAATTTTGCTGATACACACTTCTAGTAGGAAGGATCATTTTATAATCCTTCACATAGTTCTTAAATATTGAGGATTTAAACCCCCTTCTTCTTGAATCCTGAACTACTCTTCTTCTTCCAGTCCTCGTGAGGTTCTGTTTGACTCCTAAACTGTTCATAACAATACCTTGCCTTTCAGATAATGTCTTCTAAGGCATTTGGCTCGTCAAACTCAATCCTTTCCTGGTAGGTTTGAGGTAACCCACTAATAAATCACTGCACTTTTACCTTTTCATCCTTTATGTAGGGTACATACCTCAACAACTCAAGGAATTTATTGACATATTCCTCTATGGTGAGTTGTCCCAGCCTGAATTCATATAAATCCTTAGTCTTCCCATCAAAGTATTTCTCTGACAGATACTTCTTATTGAAGTGTTTCTCAAACTATTTCCATGACAATTCCTTCTCATGGATTCCTTTCACATTCCTAAGGTCTTCCCACCAAATGGAAGCCTTTCCATTCAGGTTGAAGATGTCTATTCGAGCCTTCAAGTTTTAAGAGTAGTCATGGACTCTGAAGTACTTCTTTAAGCCAAGCAACCATGCTTCTGACTCTTCCCCTTTCTCAATATCTCCATTGAAAGAGGGTGGTTTGGATTTCTTGAACTCTTCAGGATCATGAATTTTGGAATGCTTTCGCTTCTTTCCCTTCCTTTGAGAATGTGAACTAGATTTATTACTAGAAGATCCCTCGATGAGTGTCTCTTGCCTCTAGGTTGGAGCTTCCTCGAGGTACTCTTCCTAGTGTGGCCACTTATGGGACCATATTTCCATATCTCAGGTCGGCTTTGACTTCTCTTCGTATGTCATTGGTCCACCTGACAGGTTGTGGTTCCATGTTGCAGCTGCCACTATATATCAGATAACATCTACAACAAGACTGCATTAATTTCCATTTTTTTTTCTTTCTCCTTTATCAATCTCTTGTTGTTGGCCTTGCAACTTTGTAACTCAGCCATGAGGCTCTTTATGGTTTCATCCAGACCCAGAGGGGTTTCCATCACCCTCCTTTCACTAGATTCTTCGTCTATATTGTGGGAGCCATCCCCCACTTCATCGACTGTCGCCATACTATATACTTTTAGCTTTACCGCGATTTACTGACTGCTTGAGTGCTGAAAAAACACTTACTGTTAGCCAAGAGTCTATTAGTTTATGAACCACACACAGTTCATATTCTTAAACACAAAAACACACACAGTAAAAGGTTTCATTCTTTCTTCAGTAAAAGTTTAACCAGATTCTTTAGGAAAGAGGTAAGATAGGGTGTCATCCTTAAAATTCCTTTAAATATGGTTTTTACGCAACTCATCCATGAGCCCAAGAAGGCCAAGTGTTGTAACCATGCTCTGATACCAATTTGTAACCATGCTCTGATACCTTGTGCATGAAGCTGTATCCCCCAAACACCCGGACTCCCGAAGGGGTCCACTCTCGTGGAGTGATGTACTAGAGGTGAAAACACTTACATGTGGTTCCTGAATACACCTCCTTCCATGTGGGCTGAACAATTGGTTATTGGAGAGGACACATAACAAGACAAAGAGGAAATGTGGCCCATATCTTGGGTGGCACATGTCACATCCAAGTGGGTCCACGTAAACCTGGGTGATTTTGACATAATGCGTCATTCAGTTGATCGCCTTCCTAGTACTTTGATCCTATGGTTACAACATGTCCACGTAACCCCTAGATCCACGGCCTCCGTTACTTCATAACTTCAGCCTTAAAGGTTCTTGAGGTGAGTATCCCCCTGTTTCTCCCGAAGTCGTCAACGTTTGGATGATATTTTCATAGATCCGATGGCTAGGAAGGAACCCGAAGGATCCCTAAATCTATGGTCCTTGTCTCTTTGTGGCTTCAGCCTTCAGGGGTTTTGGCTTTACGACCACTCCATTCTCCCGAAGCAGGACTTCACCAAAGTACTTTGTGTGGGTCCGTCCTCCCAAATGATCGGACGGTAGTCGGGGCTCCTAACAATCTCCCCAAATCTACGGCTCTCAGTACTTCGTAACTTCGATGTTTAGGGAGTTTGATGCTATGGCATCTCCATTCTCCTGAAGGGGAACTTCGCTGAAGTTGTCTCGGTGTAGATCCAACGGCTGAGGGGAACCCTGAGCACTCCTGATCGGTGGATCGTGCTACTTCGCAATGGAGAGTGGGATATTGGTTTAGTCGGTAATATAGATTCCTCTAACCATTATGGAAACCACCGAACTTTGGTCAACCTTGCAGGTGACTGTAACTCCCGGTCACCTTCGTCCGATTTCTAACTATTAGGGCCAATAATACCCCGAAGTCCCAGACATTGTAGCTCCACTTCCGGATCTCTGGAGCTAGAAAGTATTAGCTCCCTTAATATTAGCATAGGGTTCCTAGGTGTTGGTCATATGGGTCCTTCTAACTCTTTCGAGTTAAACACAAATTCCTTCATCGTGAATTTGTTACAGAATTGGGCCTGATATCCCAGTCGCACATCAAGGAGTTTGAAGAAGATATCCTCTTCATATCGACAGGGCCAGATTGACACAAGGATTTCTATCTCGACCCTCTTACAGGTTTACGTCCCACGACACCTTGAGGGCTAAGCTAGGGAATATAGACGATCAATCATAAGCATAAGTTCACTAGAAGATAAATGCATACACATAGCTTGATCATTCAATACATAGACCATTCTTATATGTATAAATACATGCATTCATTCATTATTCCATTTCAATGCACAAGGTATGAAAACACTTATCAGAACCAGAAGTTGTGATGTGACTATTGAAAGGGGTGCATGTTTCCTCCCAACCATAGGCTTAGTCACTCCTAACAGATTTACCACTGGCCACCCCCGAGATAGACCACAATGAACTGAGAGAGAATTATTTCTTCCGGCTTAGAAACAATTAGGGACAGAGGTTACTCTCCTCCTCCCATAGGATCTTGGCAACGAGTTTTCTCTATACCAAGCAAGGAGGCCTGCTTGATTACTTCCTCAATCACTCAACACCCTTGTTTATCAGCTTGTATCATAACCCTATTAGCCACTTCCTGTGATCAGAACACGTTTGTTTCTCAGTTCTTCCTCAAACTGTAGAGCTTAGTCTCTATTCTCTTCTTCTTTTCGCATCTCTTCCTCTACCCACCATGCCTTTCTTTCCTTCCTCAACAAGATTGTGTGTGGCCTGAATTCCCAGTCCATGGCCATGTATAAAAGCATTACAAATGGGTGCTCTGCCCCATCCCCTCATTAACTCTGAGGAGGTATTCCCACCTACCATCCTGACTGTAATTCATTCCTGGGTCAAAGGACTATTCTGTTTCTGAACAATTAAATTCAACAAGGTACTGGTTTGGTAGGGCTTATCTCAACCATTCCTGGTTCCCCTCACCATCTCTTTCATAACATTCATGGTCTATCTTGATAAACCCCCCTTTCAGCAGTTATGCAACACATCCATTTTCTCTTAATAACAAAAATTACATTCATTGACCTTTTATACAAAGTTTCATCAAATCAAACATTCACACATATCGAGTTTTCCATAGTCTCTTGGCCAATATAGTTATATTTAAAAATTGGGGGAAACATGGGTGTTACAATGGGGTGCCCAAAAATAACTATCCCTCAAATGGATCATTCAGAGCCAAAACCCTGATGTCATCCTTATTTAAGAAAATATGGTGGACGGTTCTAGGGCCAAATCCTTTTTTGAATCTTGGCTTAAATCCTAGTATTTTTGCATGATCGATGCAAATGGACAATTGGGTCGTTTGATTATGGGATGGAGCCCAGACTATAAATATATTTCCATTTCAATGCTCAAATCTGATATTTTTGTATAGTTGGAAGTTAAAATATTGGGCATAATACTATCAACAATGAACATTTATTGTCCTTACATCGATCGTATTCCATATTGGGACAATCTGTCAGATTCAAAGGTTTTCGATGATCCCTTCTCTCTCATCAAAGGTGATTTTAATTTAACATTGTCATCGTGTGAAGTGTGGGTGGATAACACACCAATGGATCCCAATAGTTATTTTTTTACGTTATTGTTTGAGAAACACATGCTAGTGGATGTGGAACTAGTGAAGTTGGTACCAACATGGATAAACTTTTGTACCAATGAGGCAACAATATCCAATAAGTTGGATCAATTTTTGGTGTTATAAGATTTGTTATCGTTTCCTTTCCTCCTCAAGTCATGTGTTTTTTTTTGGATTCCTTTCTTATCACCTTCCCGTGCCATTTCAGTTGGCCACAAGCGGTGAGAATCCTCCCTCTCCTTTTAAATTTAAAAATACATGGATTTATGAAGAATATTTTAGAAAAATGATAGCAGACACGTGGACTCCTCTATCAACTTCTTCATCCTTCTCTTTTATTGATCCGGGATCTTTTCGTCGGGTGACTTATTAAAGAATCGTATTAAATGAACATAAAAAAAAGTACACCATAAAGAAGGAAAATCTCAAAAGAAAAGAGACATAATCATGCAATATGAACACAAAGAACTTGATAACGAAGTTCGTCCCTGGTGGACTATGTCTTCGGGTCCTGCTCTCAAATGGGTAGGTCTTTTTATTAACTCCATAAAAGAATTGGGCAAAATACATAAGTATACCTCATTTTGGAGTTAAGATACAAAAGTTTTTCTCAGATCAGAAAACTAACACCACCACTGTGTTCATGGCATCGTTTTACCTAAAAATGACTGTCTCCATGCCTCAATCCGAATCTGACACTTTTTGGGCCTAAGAAAAATCTTTTCTCAGTTTGCATGCCACTGCTCCTGTAATAAATGATTGGACTGTCTCGAAATACGTGCCAAAATATGACTCGAAAAATGCACCCAAATATGTACCATATGGATACACTTGGTCTCATATGTCTTATCTTCTCTGTCCCGAACACTGGCCAAATCCCCTTCTTATACATAGTTCTGGGCGGTTAGCATTGATGAGGAGTTGGGTGCATTGGTTGGTGTAGCTATATTTAGATTTGGTTAGGCGGAGGTCCTGGGGTCGAATCCCACAGATTCCACTTTAACACATTTTTTACAACCAAAACTTTGGCAGAGTTTGCTAAAATTGGTGGACGGTTAAGCAGACTGCTATTTTTAGCGGATAGTTGTTATATAGTTGGCACACTACTAAATTGGCGGGGGGACTAAATATGGAAGAATATTCCACTAACTTGGTGGGTGATTACATGTGATCGTTGGTGGAGGACATATGGTTGCATGGATTAAACATAGATCTAGGGGCTAGGCCAAAGGCCTAGCCCTTTTCTCCCCCACATGAAACATTTGTTAAACTTGAATAAAATCCGAGCCATATTACAAACAAGACCTATGTAATGGAGGGTTGGATAGCGCAGAGTTGTGGGGCATTTGGGCTAAGGATAGGTCAAGGGTTCGACTGCTATGGAGTCATATAAATTTTGGTCACCTGCTAACCATTGGAGGGGTGCCACGTGGCATCCCATGACTGGGCCACATGATACCATAACATTTGCCCATGAAATTGACACTTGTCATCACTCAATTCATCCACATGTCTACCTTGCCATGTCATCCCATGCAAACTCAACTGTATGGATGTGCCATGTGTCACCCTTGCACTAGTGCCACATGTCACCTTGACTTTTTGAATTTTGACCAAGTTTGACCTGAAATTTGACCGCTTATATCTTTTGATCCGTAACTCTGTTTGACGATCCATTTGCACCATTAGAAATCTTGTGACGCTCTCTTTACGATCATGCCATTTTAACTGAGTTTTGGGAACTTTGAATTTTTTCCCTTTACTATCTGTTGAAGCCATTATGAGCGTTCTAAGTTGCCTCTATAAGTTCTGAGTTGTTCTTAGCCTTCTCTGGATCCTTTTTGGATCATTTATGTAGAAAATGGTAGATAATATTGCAAGTATTAAATCAAAAATGAATATTTGGAGTAAATCGTACAAAGAGAATACCCAAGCCTCCTTAAGGAAGGCATAGGAAAATATAAAAAAAGTTGTATGCAGCCTGTGATTCTGGTTCTCTTTCTGAAGTTGACTTATCTAAATTACGTGCTCTGGATCTCTCTGCCATTCTATTTTTGAGAAAGAGGAATCAATGTGGAGGCTAAAGAGTCACACATTATGGATTAAGGAGGGAGACACTAACACACTTTTTTTTCACCATTATGCAAATTATCAGAAAAACCTTGAACACTATATGGGAGATTAAGTTGACATCTAGATCTTTGGCCCATTAATTTCAATATATTACAGAGGAAGGAGTCCATTATTTCCATATTATTTATAAGGAAAGGGAAGGTTGTCCTATTTAGAAAATTATGGACGTCATTTCTATTTTTTTGCTTGTATTCTCTATTGAAATGAACAAGGCGTTGGAGGAAGAGGTATCAAAATATGAAGTTATTGGGGCCCTCACATCCATGTAAAAAGTTAAGAGCTCAGGGACCAATGGTATGACGGTATAATTTTTATTGGATTCTATGATATCTTGAAGGAAGACTCGCTAAAGGTGGTGCAAGAGTCTTAAGCCTCTAGGAAGGTGCTGGGCTCATTAAGCTCTACCTTTATTTCTCTTGTCCCTAAGAAGCAAGATGGGATTTCCTTCGATTGTTTTAGGCCCATTGCATCTTGCAACGCCATTTATAAGTTGGTGGTAAAAATCATCGCCCTTATACTAAATCCCATTTTGAGTGAATTTATTTTTGAGGAACACTTTGGGTTTCTGTAGAAGAGGAAAATTCATGATGCAATATCACTAGCAAAAGAAGCGTTACATTCGATCAAGACATTGAATCAATTGATGGAAATTTTGAAGCTCGATATTTCCAAAGCCAATGATGGATTCAATTTGAATTTCCTTTAGATTTTCATTTTACATATGGGTCTACATATTCCTATTTTCCATTGGATTATGGGTGTGTTGAATCTATTTCTTTTCCGGTACTCATTAATGGTTCTCCCTCAAGGTTCTTTTGGGCCACTAGGGGTCTTCGACAGGGTGTCCATTGTCCCCTTTTTTCTTCCTCATTATCATAGAGCTCGTTAGTAGTTTGATACATGAATCCATGGAAAAAGGGAAGTTAAAGGAGTGAATGTTTCCGAGAAATTATCCCTTTCTCACCTACTCTTCGTGGATGATGTTCTGTGTTTCGTCCACAGGTCCTCTTGGGATTTCTTAGTAGTAATAGGAATTTTGGATTTTTATTGTGCTTCCATAGGTATGGATATAAATTACCAAAAATAATGTCTTATTCCTCATCATTTTTCATATGTCTCTCTCAATCAACTAGATGAAATCCTTCCCTTTCTTTGTAAGGATTTGGATTCTGGTTTCAAATATTTGGGGTTCTTCCTGAAGCCAAATGGATATAAATCTGGTGACTAGTTGTGGTTGTAAAATAAAGTGGAAGTTCGCATAGCACTATGGGTTAAACATATTCTCTTGAGAAGGGGACACTTAACTTTTCTTAAATATGTTCTAGAGAGCATACATGTGTATTGGACCTCCATTGCAGTGGTGCCAAAAGGAATCCTCACGAAAATAAAAAACCTTAGTTGTCATTTTTCGTGGTCAGGATCAAATCTCTCTGGAGGTATTCCACTCATAAAATGGAGTTAGGAAGTATTCCCCAAGAATATTTGGGTTTGGGAGTTAAAAACATATACTTATTCTCCCTCTCTTTGGCAACAAAAAGTTTATGTAGATTCAACCACAATACGTCTCTTTGGTAAAATGTAATGATTCCAAGTATCTACAACATATTTCAATTGAAGAATGGTACAAATTTCCTATAAATTCCTCCATTGGATCTATTTTTTGGAAAGCATTGGTTTATGCTTTCTCGTTGGTGGGTCTGTGGAAAATTTGGAAGATTGGTAATGAGAGGAAGGTAAGGATTGGCATGGATCCGTGGATGGGCTCCAAGGAGGAATATCTCCTTTCTTATTCCCTAATGCGTTCTCTCCATGATGCTGGAATTTTCTACCTTGAGGATGCTAAAGCTCAATCTTCATAGTTAAGAGGGAGGAAAGGCTGGAAGGATAACAAGGAACTCACGCTGTCTGGACCAAAAGCGGATGTGTGGTCTCTCTTTACAAGTAACTTAGCTTCTAATTTTAATCATTTAAAGGAAGAGGAAGACGATATCCTTTGTTGGTCAAAAATGCAGGAACCAGAGACTTTACAACAAAGTTGGGATATAATGTCATTGTATATTAAATATTCTCAGGTGAAAAGCAATGGTGGTGGGAGATTCTATGGAAAATCCATGCACCGCTAAAGAGTAAAATCACAATGTGGCTTTCTCTCACTAACAAGATGCTAACGTGGGAAAATGGTTTGAATCGGGGATGGATTGACCTGAGTATATGTTCCCTATGTAGATTCGATGTGGACTCTTTTTCACATCTGTTCACTAGTTGTCATTATAAAATGCATGTTTTTAATTATGTGTCAATTGAGTTCAACCAGCAGGCCACTTGGACACATCAGGGGTTGGATGCTAGCATGTGGGATTGGTTGGAAGATAAGTTGGTAAAACAATTTAAATCTCTTCCCTATGCTCTGGTTAACAACATATGGTGGGAACACAATAGAATCATATTTAAAGATTCTTTTATTCCCCAAGATATATGTTCTTCACATATTATTAATTTAACAAAGGAATTTATGGTAAAGACGAAGGAAAAAAAACTAGGATTCTGATCATGCCAAATCTTGACCTGGAAATTCCATGAGTTTTTTTCGGTGGGTCTAGCCAAGGACACCCTCCTTTTTGTGAAGTCGGTGGTGTTTTTTTTTAAACCAAAATCATTACATTCGTATTCATTATTCTCCAGGAAGAGGCTCCAACAACAAAGAAAAATTCATCACTTTCAGAACTTTGTTGGCTATTTCTCAAGAGAAAGGTGTTAAGAAAGTGGAGGTAATGGGAGACTAAAAAATTGTTATTGATTGGGATCTTAAGAAGGTGAATGTTGAAAACGTGGGTCTAGGTCCCCTTCTACATGATTTAGATTTTTTTCTACATTCCTTTGAGTGGCTCTCTTTCTGGCTCATATACAAGGAGCTTAACTCAAAATATACTAAACTCTCAAAGGAAGCCTTACTCCTTCTGAAATGTGTCTTTGGTTACTATGAATATGTTGATAGCAAGAAGACAAAGGCAATGGAATTTCAAATGTAATTCTTTAACAAATTTGTGTATGTTGAACAATTGATTGTGCTTTTTATTTTTATGTAGATGAAGAGTAAGAGGCCAAGGATGTGAAGGCTTGTAAGGTATAAATATTAGTTTTTTTTGGTATTTTTTGGACAACACATTGAAGGGATTTTTAAAAGCCTTGATAAATCTCTCCATGAGACTGTAACATGTATATTCAAACCTCTTAAATATAATATTTTTTTCTGCAAGAGAAAAAAAAACCTATCTATCTAATCTTCTACTAAATTGGCATCTACACGATTCTTGCCAATCTAAATGAGCTATGTCCATAATATTTATTAAGTATTTGATATTTATTTCATAAGAAAATAAAGGATTTACAAGAAATTCAAGTTGAGAAATATTCACAAATTTGTGGCATTTTATAACCTAATTTCAACATTTTTGTTCTATTATGAAGGGTATAAATATAGGTGCTAAGCTAGATCTTGTTTTAGCAATTTCAATTTTTGAATATTTAGTAGCATTTGTGAATAAAGATTTATAAGTTGTTTCATCGTATAGTTCTTTTACCAAGGATTCAAGGAAGGAAAATTGACCTTAATTAGTTATCGATAATGGCCACTTTCCCTTCGTATATGTTGAGGATGTTATTGAATCTAGGGGAAGAAAGGGAAGTTTGGACATATGTGTTGGCCATGGAGTTTGATCGACCAAGAAGATTCATGTTCATGTGTGCCATTGTAGGGATGTGTAAAATTATTCCACTATGTTGACACTATGGGTGGGAGAAAGAGATCGTACCTTAGGAATTCTTAGTCAAGGGACCAATGGACTTACCATGCCTACCTTCAACCTAATACCACCTTTAGGTGTTGACATTGATTCTTACACTGACTATATCAATTATTCCAACCATAAATAGAAGTAGATATTAATCATCACAATCCAAAAAACCAAAATGAATATGCAAACTAATGCACTCCACCTAGGGGTTTTGGTGCTTTCCTATGCGTTAGATCGGACTTATAATGGGAGACATGTATTGCACACATATAGGACATAAGGGGGGCCTTTGGTATCTGGTTTGCACCCAAATAATAGATTGTCTAATTTTGCAGAAATATTCACTTAGAAATTTATATTTCTAAATCATAATCTAGCCTCCTCATCTCTTAGAGACTATTCAATCCTTATATATAAGGGTTCTCTAATATGGCTCCACAAAACACACTAGGAGGCTAGATATTGAGTCCAATATGAAAGGATATCCTAGGTTCTTTTAGGGAAAAATCCCCTACAATAGTGGGCTTATTGCAACAAATCTGTGACTGTAAAGAAAGAAAAATCCAAAGAGAACACTCAACAAAGATATTATAATTGAAAATTTAAAATGAAATAACTAACTATCTAGAGGAGAAGAAGGATTAACTCACTAGGAGTCCTACGTTTGTTTTCATTCCTGATTTCTAGAATCTCCTCGCTCTTTTTCGATAGTTCATTTGCAATATACAAGAACCTCAAACGTAAAATCCTATGTAGAGAGGTAGTTATACTAATAACTACCCATTAGTCCAATGAAATATAATGAAATGATCAAAGAAACTAGTTTCTACAAAAAATATATGGAATACTTGCAAGTTAAACATTACAAATACAATGCTTTTTGAATGAATGAGTTTCTTATTGATGTTCAATAGTTAGGTAGTTATGTTGTATACATGTCCTTTGTGGTGCTTCCCTGTCAAAAGAGACTCTAGGTCCCTCCACCCAAGCTCCTACTATAAGGATTGGTTTTGACTCCAGATTCACCACAGACCCAAAGATAATACAAGGGAGACTCTTAGTAAGATTGGATGGTGATAAGAAAGGAGGTTGGAAAAAAGGGTTTCCACGTCAATAAACAATATAAATAGGGATGTATATGAGCTTATAGAAACGACATGTGTAGCCAATTTGATGTTTTCTCTGGTGTGCAATGAATCATTACCTTTCTCCTTAGACCAAATTCTCTATTTATGCCATCTCTAGTTGGTTAGAGACATTTGAGTATGGGTAAAAGGAGTTAGGAAACTAACCAAACCCATAACTCAACATTTAATTAGGGAAAAATATTTTTTTAAGAATTTATTAGCATGTATGCGACTCTCCTCTAGGAAACCCATGTATATGCATGTTGCATAATTTCCAGGGAATGTACAACTTCCAAAAATATGTTTTTTAGAAGGTCTCAAGGAGGTATGGGGAATATTTGTAGGTAAGTAGGATAGGGAATAAGCTAGTAAGAGCATCAATGCTTCAATGGTGACAATTTGTGCTATAACAGATGCCCCCTAATATGTGATGCCATAAGAGAAACCGATGGCCGAGATGCATTATAAGTATTTGAAGAGTAGTAAACCAAGGTGAAGATCACCCAAATCTAATCTAAGGATAACAACCAAACACAGAAACAAGTCAGAAAACTCAATTCCCAAGGCAGGCATACCCATGCTCAGGTGTGATGATAAGCATGGATGCCAATCAAGTACACTGTGGATCCATGAAGAATGTATATATAGAAATCAATGATCATGGCCACGAAAGAGATACATGGTGGATCCATGTCAAAAAGAGATAATAGCCATGAAAGAGATACACAGTGGATCTATGTCTTAGAATCAGTGAAGGGTATCTGGGGGAAAGAGATGGATAAATGATCATTCACGAGTACCGATGTGAGGAGTGTTATTGTCCAATTTCAACCCGAGAAACATCATAAAATAGGTGATTCTACTACGTTATTGAGGTCTTCAATTCAACTGCCATGGTACAAGTCTGCACTATGAGAATAGATGTGTTGAAGTTGAACATAGTGAGACACCGTTTGATTACTATTCATTGATGTATACAATTAATAAACACGTGACCAACCGCTGATAATGATAATGGGTGTTGAGGTATCTAGTACAATCTAACAAGTGTGAATATAGGATATGATGTCGAACACCTGGTAGAATCTATCGATCATGGAACATTGATGTATTCCCATTGTCAATAGAAAGGGAACCTACCACTGATGACTACAAGCCCCAAGGTACTAATAATGACTCTAGATCCCTTTCCCATAGCAAGATGTGCTGAAATTGATAGGAAGAAATCTGTTGGAAGGATGACATTAAGGCATCCCCCATCAACCAACACAAGGAGTAGTAAAAGGACAAAGATTTAGAAGGACTTGGATGAAAGATTGAAAGGACCACCATGAATTATGTCTCTCGCATACACGATATGTAATTAGTGCATGAAAGAGACCTTCTAAATAATGACCAATAATGAAGACTGCCAAAAAATACAAGGAAACCACCACTGGGGACAAATGGAATCTAAGGTATTGCATGAATCCCAATGTGTGAATAATGTTATTGTCGTTGAACACAAGGGAAACCACTCAGTTAGTGACCAATGATATAATGTCATCAACTTAGCACAAGTTCACCTATCAATGATGTAAATAGGGACATGTGTTGATTATTTGGGTTGGTTGTCATGGATGTCAACCCTTGAAGAAAGTCTGGTAGCGAATTCTGGTAGCACAATGGTTTGGGTAATGGACCCAAGTTTGTTTGATAGATAATGGTATGAGTTTTGATATATTTGTAGGTAAGACTATTCTATATGGATAGTACATGTCATTCCATTTTCGGTGGTATGTGAAACATCACATAACTTCTCACGGTTAGAAAGTTATGGCCATGGGAAGTTGGAGAACCCTCATGAGTCATCTAGAAGTCCCAAAAGGTGAAAGTAGTCAAAGTGGCTGCAAAGAAGAAATTATTTAAATAATAAAGTAAAGTAATGAGTGTACTATAAGTCAAAGTGGATACAAAATAAATTATTTAAATAATAAAGTTAATGGAGAAATTACTAAGTGGACAAGCAGTTAGAAGTGGGTTAGCCCTTAAATAAGGAAAGTTGTTTAAGAGATTTTAGAAGGTAAATAATAAAGTGAAGGGATGAGTGTACTATAAGTCAAAGTGGATACAAAATAAATTATTTAAATAATAAATTTAATGGAGAAATTACTAAGTTGACAAGTGGTCAGAAGTGGGTTAACCCTAAAATAAGGAAAGTGGGTTAAGATGGTTAAAAGGTAACCCCTTGAGGAAGCTACATGAAAGTATAAATAAGAGGCAAGGCTCTCTCATTTTAATCACACTTGAGCATATTGAATATCTACAAGTGACTGAGGTAACCAAAGGATATCTAAGC
>JASDQU010032016.1:0-14441 GCA_032191745.1 Picea mariana | reverse complement strand
GCACCTCATGCCCAATATACAAAATGACAACAAGTGCCCTAACATAAAAATAGCCATATGGCGGCCTAGATACAAAATGGAATTAATTGGTCAATCATTGACCACTGCCACCCTCACCACCCTCAGGAGCATCCTTGAAATCTATCTTTCTTATCTTTATTGAAGATGCATGATCCAGGTGGATATTGGTGGCAACCCACCTATTCCAACTGGCTCCTCTTGACAGTTTTTTAGTTCAACACGTTCTTTTGTACTTCTTTGTAATTGTGGGTTCTACACTTCCCGAGTTGTCTGAAGCCCTACACATATTCTAGGTGGATACTGGTGGCCTCCCACCTAATCCAACTAGCTTATTTTGTATGTTTTCATGTCAACACATCTTTCTGTACTTCCAGGGCCGTTTTGGGGCCCCAAACAATGTTTTTTTTTTGGCTCTCCATAGTCAAACTATAGACAGAGTTAGAGTTTGACAATGTAATGCGTATTTCTTGAAATTTTTTTTCCAACAGGCTATCATGCACCTAAAACAGAGGTCGTATGCAAAATTTACAACCCTGGGAAGTTGAAGTACCAACTTACCCATAAGGGCCAGCATAACTTTTGGTGTTTCATCTCCTAGGGTTAGGTTTTTGGATGTTTAGGGTTTTAGAATTCATGAGTAATGTTAAAAAGACCTCTGGAGCCTCATTGTAATCATTCTACTGAGACAGATGCATGTAGCATCCACATCTCTTCTCAGAGATAACTACCACCATTCGAGCAAGTTGTTTTAGTTATGCAGTTTTATAGTTTCATCCTATTTCATTTATTCAATAGAATATTGTTCACTGAATATCTGTGTTGTTATCCATATCTTCGTGTTTATTGTATTCAGTTTGTTAATCAATTCGTTCCACTCCTAAATCCATATCAATGTTATTACAACAGTCTGCTCTTCATTTATTTTTCTTCGTGCATGTACCCAACAAGATTTGGGTACAAGAAGTTGGGACTTGAACCAATCGAGCCTTTGCAAGATCGGTCGTGGCGAGCCTGGAAAAAACCCATGGGGCATGAAAAGAAACATGATGGAGTAGGAGATCCTTTTAAAATGTTGCTCGAGGAAAACCTTACACGACAAATGAACGAAATGATGGACAACTTTGCACAGATCCTTCGACGACTGCCCATAGGAGAAGCATCTTCATCAAGCGGCCTTGCAACCCCTTTCAAGGTACAGGTAAATTTTGATATTCCATTATTTGAAGGATTTATAGATGCACATGTTGTAGATAAATGGTTGAATCTTCTCAAAGGGTATTTTTCAGTCCACAATTTTTTCGATAGGGAAAATATTACTTTTGAACTCCTCAAGGCCGTCCCCCATGTTAAGGACTAGTGGGATACTTACTTTGAGCAAAGTGACATAGATGAATTTTCAATATTTGTGGTTGCCCCGACATGATATTCCTTCATGAATGCCATTAAAGAAAAATGCTACCATGTTGGAAGCTGCGAGGACTAGTACACTAGATGGACCACCCTACGTCAAGAAAGGGACCAGACAGTACCAGATTTCACCAATATTTTCCATATGCTGCGCACCAAATTGGGTATCAAAGACTCTGAGAGAAATCTGGTGCTCAAATACCGTATTTGTTTGCATAGAAATATTCAAACATAAATGGAGTTTCTAGACATTGCCTCATTGGGTACGAATTATAGATATATTGTCAAGATCGAGAAAAAATTTAAGAAGAAGAGGCGAGAGTTTGGATCTGCAAACTCCTCATAGCTGAATCAGAGAAAAGGCAGACCCAACCCACACAACAAGGGACAGAGCAAAGATGGCCACTCTTAGGATTCAAGAAAACTAGTACAACCCACAACACAAGAAGGGAAATGAGAAGATGAATAAGGACATGGGAAAATGGTGTGAATAACATAAAATCCCTTAGCACAACATTGAAGAATGATTCTCCAAGAAATCACTCATGGCCGAGCTGAAGGCTTCCGAGTCAGAGGCTGATTTTGACTCCAAATCAAATCTAGAAGGAGGGAAATAGATTATTGATGTTGAACCCAGTGCCATTGTCGCTACCACCAAAGTCTATCCAAGTGAACCAGAAGAACCAGAGGAAGGGGAACAGCTCTTTCACTCACAGATGTGGGTAAAGGGGGATCCACTTCATTTCATTATCGATAACAACAATCAAAAGAACCTGATCTCAGTAGAGGTTGTCAAGCGGATGGACTTGACAATGACACTGCACTCGCAACCCTACACCATCAGTTGGCTTCACCAAGGAAGAGATCTTCTTCTCATCCAACCGTGTCATCTGCCCTATGACATCAAGCCTTTCAAAGATGAGGTATTGTGTGATATTTCTCCCCTTTAAGTTTGTGATGTTGTTTTAGGACAACCATATTTTTGGAAGCATCATGTTGTGTATGAGTCTAGACCCCACAATGTCATTATTACTTTGGGTAGACAATTGTACAGGATACTAGAGGTAGCGTCGCTTACCACTATTTATTTAATCTCTGCTAAGAAATGTAGTAAGGTCATTTCATAGATTGGGAAGTTCATCTTATTTGTGATCCGTGCTCATAGTAAGCATAAGGTCACCGCCACATCCATGGCATCTACACAAAGCCTCTCTTTGCAACAGAAGCAGGTGGACAGGATCGTGGAAGAGTACAAAGACATCTTCTTCTCACCCATTGGGGTACCAACGCATTGCCAAGTCAAGCATCCAATTGATCTAATCCCCGATGCACCTCTACCTAATGGACCAGTCTATCATTGCTCGCTGATGGAAAATGATGAAATCAAGTGTCATATCCAAGAGTTTCTTCAAAAGGGGCACATCAGACCCAACTCCTCCCTTTGCGGAAACCTGATTGTACTGGTGCAGAATAAGGACGGGACCTGGTGACTCTGCATTGATTACATTGCATTAAACAAAATCACATTCAGAAAATGGTACCCAATTCCCAGAATTGATGACCTTCTTGACCAACTCAAGGGGGAAAATTTCTTCAGCAAGATTGATCTAAAGTCTGGCTACCACCAGGTTCCCATCGAACCAACTGATGTATGGAAGACAACTTTCAAATATAAAGAAGTTCTCTTTGAATGACTGGTCATGCCCTTTGGCTTAAAAAATGCACCAACCACTTTCATGAGGTTGATGGATGATGTATTGAGACCCTTATCCAACTCTTTTGTGGTGGTATATTTGGATGACATCCTCATCTTCATCAGGACTTGGGAGGAGCACATGCGACATATTCAACAGGTTTTGAGCACTCTGCAACAACACAAGATATATGCCAACCTGGAAAAATGCTTCTTTGGCATGAACAAAGTCCAATACTTGGGATACATTGTTGATGAGCATGGGGTACATTTTGATCCAACTAAGATCCAAGTCATTCGTGACTGGCCAACCCCGACCACACTAACCGAGATTCAAAGCTTCTTGGGACTGGCCAAATTCTACTGACGGTTCATGTTGGGATTCTCCCATATTGCATGGGCCCTCAGCCAAGTGAACAAGGGCAATGGTAGGGAAAATGTCATGTGGGGGAAGGAACAAAAACACGCATTTGATGATCTGAAGCATCGCTTGTGCTCAGCTCCAGTACTTTCCTTTCCTGATCTGCAACAATCGTTCGATATTGAGACTGATGCATCTGACTATGCTGTAGGCGCAGTTCTCACTCAAAACGATCATCCAGTGGCATACCATAGTGATAATCTCTTAGATACTGTCCAGAAATACCCAATCTATGATAAGGAAATGTATTCCATTATACAAGTTTGTCGTCAATTGAAACATTACATTCTGGGAAAGGAGACGATCATCCACATTGATCACAAGCCTATGCAGTTCATTCAGACACAGGGGAAGTTGTTGAATGACCACCATCAGAAGTGGTCCACCTACCTACAACATTTCCATCTCAACATCAAGTATAAGACAGGGAGCACAAATCATGTCGCTGACTGTCTCAATCGAACTCCCATGGTTGCACTCACCACTATGCTCTATTCCTGTGGACATGAGAAATCTGAGTGGCCCTAACTTTATCAACAAGATACAAAATTCTTTGCCACCTATAAGGTATTGGGTACATGCGTGAATGTCACCGATTTTCACATTCAGGACGGACTGTTATGCCATATGGGCCATCTCTGTGTTCCTGCAAGCGAGTGTGAAAAGATGATTTGGGAAGCCCACTACAGTCGGATGGCAGGACATTTTGGTGTGGAGAAAACTGTGGTCGTTCTACAGAAACGTTTTTATTGGCCAAAACTTCGACATGATGTCAGCAAGTATATCAGATCTTGCACTACTTGTGCCATTGCCAAGCGAACCATCAAGAAGCAAGGCTTATACACCCCTCTTCCTACTCCCAATAATCCTTGGGAATCCATCTCAATGGATAACATGTATGGCCTTCTGTCCACCAAGAAAGGAAATGATTGTGTATTTTTGGTTGTTGATCGGTTTTCGAAGATGACCATCCTCACAGTTTGCAAGAAGAACATTGCATCAGAAGATACTGCCAAGATATTCTTCGAACGAGTGTGGGTCCATTTTGGGATACATAGAATATCATCTCCGGCTGGGACAACAGGTTCCTCAACACATTTTGGTAGAGTCTCTAGCCACTGTTGGACACCAAGCTCACTAAATTCACTACTTTCCACCCCCAAACATAAAACCAAAAATAGGTCATCAATCAGATGATTGTGCACATCATATGCATGTACAACTTTAAGCATCCACGTACATGGGATGAGAGTCTCCCCTATGTTCAACACAGTTACAACATGGCTCTCCATATCTCCACCAACCATAGCCCATTTCAGGTGGGGCTGGGATTCCAACCCTTGGGTCCCATTGATGTTGCACTACCTCTTGAAACCACACAGACAAACTTTTCCCATGTTTAGTCTAAGATAAAAAAAGCCACCAGATTCATTGAGTAGATTCAACACATCCACCAATATGTCCATGAGATTTTGCAGAAAACCAATGCTAAGTACAAACAACGCCATGATCAACACAGGTTACCGCACCAGTTTCAGGTTGGAGACAAGGTATGGTTACATTTGTAGAAAGAGTGTCTTACAGGGCCCCATCGGAAGCTCCACACACTTCGATATGGGCCTTACACTGTCACCAAGGCTGTGGGTAGCTATGCTTTTGAGCTCAACACTCCACTAGACTTCCTTGGCTTGCACCCAATGTTCAATGTGGACCTCCTTCAACCATATTTTCCACCATTATCGGACACCTCAGAGATCGCAGAACAAATGAAACTAGAATATCTCAACCATGACTGCATGGAACAAGCATCCACTGATCAAATAGTGGACACATAGGTCAAGGGCACTCGCTAACAGAGGATCCAATTTTATCGGGTTGTCAAGTCAGGGAAGCTCCTACACCAAGACAAGTGGCTCACCCGGGGCCAAACTCAATAGAAGTTTCATCACCTGATGGGGGAACTCAACACAATGGAGACCATTGCTTCCCAATGGGAGAGGACTGATCTAGGTGGATATTGGTGGCCACCCACCTATTCCAACTAGCTCCTCTTGACATTTTTTAGTTCAGCATGTTCTTCTGTACTTCTTTGTAATTGTGGGTTCTACACTTCTAGGGATGTTTGAAGCCCTACACATATTTTAGGTGGATATTGGTGGCCTCCCACCTAATCCAACTGGATTATTTTGTATGTTTGCATGTCAACACATATTTCTGTACTTCCAGGGACGTTTTGGGGCCCTAAATAGTGTTTTTTTTAGCTCGCCATAGTCAAACTTTAGACAAAGTTAGAGTTTGACGGCGTAATGCGTAGTTCTCAAAATTACCTTTCCAATGGGCTATCACGCGCCTAAAACTTAGGTCGTATGAAAAAGTTACGACCCTGGGAAGTTGAGGTACCAACTTACCCATAGGGGCCCACATAACTTTTGGCGTTTCATCTCCTAGGGTTAGATTTTTGGATGTCTAGGGTTTTGGCATTCATGAGTAATGTTAAAAAGGCCTCTGGAGCCTCATTGTATTCATTCTGCTCAGATGGATGTGCATAACAGCCACATCTCTTCTCAGAGATAACTACCACCATTCGAGCAAGTTGTAGTTCTGTAGTTTTACAGTTCAACCTATTTCAATTATTCAATAGAAGATATTGTTCACTGGATATATGTGTTGTTCTCCATATCTCCATTTTTATTGTATTCGGTCTATTAATCAGTTCATTCCGCTCCTAAATATGGATCAAAGCACCTCGAGTGGATTTGGGCCTGGGCGTGCTTTGTCGCTTCAGAGTCCGCACAAAGAAAAAACATTGTTATAAGATTTTTTCCACAATGAATTAAAAGAATTACAAAATGATACTTTGTAATTTAACATAAGACAAATTACCACATATGGAAATGAAAATCATGAGGGTGTTACCCTCCTTCACGACCCTAATCGCTCAACGATGCCACCCTGCGTCAGTTACAAGAATCAAATAATCAAAATTAAGCAAATATGCATAAAATCAAATTCATGATACATACAAATTATCATCAACACATTATCTCACTGTGAATATCTCGGGCCTCAATGGAGAGTCACTGACAGGTGGAGCACTCGATTGTACAACCTACTTCGAGGAAACCTCTACTGTGGTAGCCTCGGTGGATGGGGCCGATGGAAATGGTGGTGGGGATGGGTGGCATAAAGGTGCATCCACTGTGGATGGATGCGATGGAAGAGGTGGTGCATATGGGTGGCTTGTGGGTGCATCCACTGAGGATGCACCAAATAAGAAAGATGCTGGGGGTGGGCGACAATGGACCCCCACAAGCTGTACAAGTGATGGAAACTCCCTTGGCCTACAGTAAGGTAACCCAAGAGAAGAGGTCAGGTGCCCAGGGAGTGGATTAGTACTATAACTAGCGAATATGTCAGCAACCTGCATACATATTAATAATATTGAACTATTAGTACCAAATAGTAAAATTCAACAACATAAATACAACAAATTTGATATTTAAACGATATTTAACTCTACACATGATACCTGTGATGCAGGTGATTTTTCCATCCCAAATGGACATTCCTCGACATCGTCTAGTCCCATAACCTGTAGAAACACAAGAACATTAAAAATTAAAGGATTCCATAACATAAAGAACTGATCATGGTGAATTTATCAAATGTGACACATACTTGTGTATGGGGTATGCCAAATGAGTAGGCTACCTCTACTGTTGCATCAGTGGTGGAGACATGCACTAATGCATCCATGGACGTAGAGGGTTTGTTACACAAACATAAAAATTGCAAAACAACACAACGATATAACGATATAAATACACATAATACCATATAAATATATAATGATGAAGAACATAGAGATGGTTAAGATACTAACCTCCTCCATGAAGCTCTGCTATCGAATGGCCTCCATAGGCCCATAGTAGGTATGCCCACAACTCGAGTATCTACGAGGTTCACATGAACGACTGCTATGTCCATGTGCCCTCCCTCATTCCACTCTGTTGTACAGGGTGAAGCTCCAACCCCTCTATCAATGTCACCAGTAGGCACTTCCTACCGAGATAATGCAACAAAGCTACCATGTTGCACTAGGCTCTGAGTCAATGATGATATAGCTAACTATATATGTTGCAATATCTCTGCAACATGAGGATGTTGGGTAGGGGGTTAGGCCTTTTTATGGGGGGACAAGGACCTAACATGGGATCACACCTAGCATGCTCTCAGTCCTGTGCAAACCCTCGACCCACCCCTTGGAAGTCACTGATGTCGAAGTAGTTGACATGCTAACCCAAAATAAATTCATCCCACATTTTTCGCAAAAAATATAAAGACACCTCCCTGTTATTGCAGAGAGGTTTATCAAATACCATGTACCACCTATCCATCAATTTTTGACTAATTTGTGGGTGGACGCACCAGTCAATGCAAATGCATTTCTTGGTCACTGGCGGTTGTTGTTGAGATCAATGATCAATAAAAATAGACATCAGTTGTTGTTTTGATATACCCAAGTCTCCAACTTGGTTTCTATCCAATCCAGTGCTATAATACTCAGACATTCTTGCCATATATTTAGAAATAGAAGTCAATTTTCCTTGGGCACTTGCATTGGATCTCACAATGACGTCCATAGAAGTGGTCAACGACTCTCTGCTTGGTTCTCTCGTGCCCCTTAATTGATTTACAAGTGTTCTTAATGTGTCCAACCCCTCATTAATTTAGGTGTTTAAGTTGGGTGGTTATGGTGGGTTGGGGTTTTCCTCTCCTTGGTCTGTTGGTTGGCAATTTACATTGTCTACGAGTTCTATTTTATAATATATGTCGCATTTTAAAAAGACAATTTAAAAAGTGGACTTATGACAAAGGTATTAAAAACAATAATTTCATTTTATCCCAACAAAATCATTAACATAATTTAGTGTAAAACAAAGAAAAACTATGCGTTATCTTTACAATGAACTTGAAAAAAACCTATAGAAGATTAGTGAGTTGTTGATAGATTTACATTCAAGTATTAATTATGTGTAGTGAACCTAACTAATAAGTGTCCAATATCATTGAGATTTACATCCATAACCCATGACTAATTGTTTTGTATTTTTTGCAAACCCTAGAGGAAATGACAAAAAATCAACCATACCTTTCTTGCAATGAACACGGTGGTAAGATCCTAGATTTTTCTTCTCCTCTATTAGTCCCATTTGCTTGATCCAATTGGGAAAATCGCAAGCACGATGTGTAAATGAGCACAAAACACGCCCGCGGTCCCTTAAAAATCAGGCATAGCAGGAACACGTGCACATTCCTAGGAACATGCACGTGTTCTTAGGAACATGCACACGTTCTTAGGAATGTGCACGTGTTCTTAAGAACACATGTGCATTCTTGCCGATGAACCTACACGACATGCTGACTGGAGGTTCGGGCCTTGCCAAAACTATAGGATTAGGAACGCGTGCATGTTCTTGAGAAAACCCATGTGTTCCTGCGCGTGCGCGTTACTGCTAACCCCCTTTCCACTTTTTCGTCCACCAACTTTGTGCACTCACCCTCTGAACCTGTATAAGGAGTTCTTAGCACTTGTTTGTCGAGTGGACCATATGTTGTGTGTTAGAATGAGGTTAGATTTGAGGGATATGTGTCAACAAAGAGTGGGTACATTTGTTGCACTGATTAGCTATTGAATTGTTTGCACATTTAGGGGGGTTCATAAAAGGTTGAATGGACCATGTACATGAAGGACTTCCTACTAACTTGATAATTGTAGTCGTTAGGTACCCATATACTCTAGGGGATGGTTGTTCCTTTATACAAACTTCTATAAATTGGTAATGTCTATAAGAAGCAAGTCCTAGTCAAACCAAAAGGAAGATATTGTTGAAGACAAGTGTCTTTAGTTTCTAAGGGAGCATGTGTTGCAGAGGACTAGATGCAGACGAAGAACTACCCTAGAAAATATTAAAACATGTACTCCTTAAGGGGGAGTGTTGGAATTAGTAACTCCTACTTGTCTTATTGACTTATAATCATAAGACTAGGTTGTGTGATTGTTAATGTATTGGTCATTGTGATGTCGAGTTTGTTTCTATGTAAATAACTTTTTTCTAAGTATTAGGAAGTTGTTAAATCTAATTGGGTATATTAAATTTCTTCAACCAGTTTAGCTTTTAAATTAGTATGTTATTAAGATATTATCTTAACAAGTTTGTTAGTATTAAATTAGTATGTTATTAAGATATTATCTTAACAAGTTTGTTAGTATGACAAGATAGTGTGTTTATCTTGAAAAAAACTTCATATATTTATTTATGTGTATTGCATTGAGTGCACTATATTACATTATAAACATATAATTTAAAATAAATATAAACAATTTTCCAATATTATAATTCATGAAAATTATTTGATAAAAATATTCTCTAAATGATTTAATTAAATTTAAATCTTAAATTAAAAAAAAATAATACATTTAACAATAATTTTTTTATTAAAATCTGTTACATTTTGCCATTGAAATGTTTTTTTAACATTTATGCACCGCATATACCTATAGTTTAGATTTAATAGATTTAAATTGCAAATGGTAAAACTAAGATCTATTTCAATCTAGTCACACCAAATTTATGTCCATGATCTCTTGTTGGCGCAACTTCTCCAATACTCTGTCGCCCCTTGGTAATTTGGGACATCCAGCAACATCAAGTTTCACTAACGAGATACAGTCTTCGACACCTTCCAGTTCTTCTAACTGAAGGCACCCTCGAACATCCAGTGATTTAAACTTTGTTAACTGCGCCAACCCTCGTATGCTCTTCAACTTCACACAGTGACATGCCTTCAACTCTTCCAGAGATACCAATGTTTTAATACTCGGCAGCGCTTGCACTTCTTTACACATTATGATGTTTAGGGTTTGAAGTTTTGCGAGACCACACAGTCCTTCTATTTTCCTCAAATTATTGCAACCATGCAATTCCAGTTCTATGAGTGTATTTGGTAGTTTTTCAACCTCCACCAGATTATTACACTCAATTAAAAAGAAATGCTGAAGGTTGGAGCATAACCCTTCATCAAATAATACCTTTGATATGTCTGAGTCCCGATATTTCAATTCCCTGCAATTCTCGAGCCTCAGCTCCTTCAGGTTCCTTAGGTCACCCAGAGAAGCAAGCAGCGTGTCCAGCGAAGGGCTTCCTAATTCCAGAACTTCCAGAGAGCTCAGGTCTCCAATTGCACTTGTCAATTCTTTAATGTTTGTACCCGTCAACTTTAAGTTTTTCAGGGACTTTTGATGTGCCAACTGCGAGGGCCATACTTCAATTTTTGCACAATCGGAAAGATCTATGTACTGAAGCGTGCTTATATTTCCAAGAGTATCGCTTGAGATGGTTAAATTAGAGCAACCGGCCGCATCAAGATTTTTAAGGCTATTTAAACACCCGAAAGAATCTGGCAGCCTCTCCAAAATCTGGCACCGAGACAGGCCGATGTGCTGGAGGTTGGTCAAGTTACCAAAGGAATCTGGCAGCCTCTGCAATTTCCGGCACCATGATAGGCTGATGTGTTGGAGGTTCTTCAAGTTACCAAAGGAATCTGGGAGGCTCTGCAATTTGTGGCACCAAGACAGGTCAATGTGTTGGAGGTTGGTCAAGTTACCCAAGGAATCTGGCAGCCTCTCCAAATCCTGGCATCCATACAAGTAGATGTGTTCGAGGTTCCTCAAGTTACCAAAGGAATCTGGCAGCCTCTCCAAATTCCCAGAGAGCTCGAAGTGTTGGAGGCTTGCTAAATTACCAAAGGAATCTGGTAGTGATTTCAGTTTTGGGCACCATTTAAACACCAAAGCCTTTAATGAAGACAAAATTCTTTTGGCAATTTTTTGAGATTAACTTCCCCTGATATAGTATTGAAACTGAGGACAATCCGTTCGAGGTGCTTCAGCTGCCCTATGGACTTCGGAATGTTAGAAAGGGGAGCATCAATCTGTAACTCCCGCAAATGCAAAGGTGCCTGCAAAATCATTTTTTTCTACCGTTAGAAAGAAATATATATATATACCCCTTTGAATTCGTTGAAAACCCTTTGGTGCAGTGTTCATAACAAATGAGCAGACAAACTAATTCCAATTTACCTGCGCTCTGGATTGCCACAATGTTTCCAATTGGCTCCCGCTCACTTCTAAAACCCTTAAATTGTTCATTGGAATCCAAGAAGGCAGGTAAGTGTACGGACAGTCAATCCAGGAAAGCCATATAATATTTGGGGAGTGCACCCTTCTCAAAATGCGCTCCAAGAGAAGCCCTTCAGTCTCAAGAAGTTGTAACTTCATCGCACCAATACCAAGAAAACGATAGCGTGTATTGTGCAATCTACTGCTCACCTTCATCACGCGGTTCCCCAATAGCTGCGTGACAACATTCGTTAGATTTTATTTTTTTTATCATCACTATCCGTGTAATTAGCATCCTAATTCCGCCCACTTCGCTTATTCCTGGTTCGTTATTACGAAGAACTAAAAAACTGTACACAGTTTTATGGAGAAACGATGGAGAACTAAAAAACTGTACACGGTTTTATGGAAAAAAAAAAGAATGGAGAATTAAAAAGGAGTACACAAATTTTTATGGATAAAAATGTGGAAAATTAAAAAATTATACAGATCTCATGTTAAACAACTATGGGGAAATTAAAACTGTACAAAAACTTCCTATGAACTTTAATTTAATATATTAAATGTTCAAATTATTGAGCACTTACAGACGATCGCTGCAACAAATCATCAACGTTCTTTGTGGGACACCAAAGACAAAGCGGCGATGAATCCTGGGCGATCTCTCTTCCCAAATGTCTTATCTGGTCATGCATACGTATATTATTTACAATATTTTTATCATCCCTATCTGTGTTTGGAAGCATCCTAATTCCACGCACTTCGTTTATTCCCGATTCCTTCTGAAGAAACGATGGAAAATTAAAAAACTGTACACAGTTTTATGGAATTTTTTTTATGGAGAATTGAAAAAGAGTAAACATAATTTCATGGATATAAATGTTGATTTTTTTTTTTTTTTTTATACAAATCTCTGGTTCAAAAGACTATGGGGAAATAAAAACCTGTACAAAGACAGCCGATGAAAACTTTAATTTAATATATTAAAGGTTCAAATTATTGAGCACTTAACTTACAGATGATGGCTGCAACAAATCATCAATGTTCATAGTGGGGTGCCAAAGACGACGGGGCAACGAATCCTTCGCTATCTCTCTTCCCAAATCTCTGAGATGGTCATGCATATGTATATTATTTACAATGTTCACTTCCACGAGACATTTGCTTTGTAGATTTTGAAACCCTACCAAACCATTCCAGCCTAACTCAGTCCCTATTCTTATGACCTTATCTCTATTTTTTCCTATGAAAAAGCAGGCAATATCTAAGAAGATCTGCTGTTCCTCTGCACTGAGAGAGTCATAACTATTTTTTAATCTCTTCTGTATATCACTCGGAACTTGTACATGGTGAAGTATATCCTCCCAGTAAGACTTGTCATTTTTTCCAAAGAGAAGTGCCCCAAACACTTTTAAAGATAACGGCAATCCACCCCACGCCCTTAGAAACTCATCTACCAGATCTTCAAACCCCTGGAGTGGAAAGACCTGCCGGAAAGCATATGAGCAGAAAAGTTCTCTTGAGTGTTGTGTATTAAGGCCCTTTAACTTATAAATTGACGACTCTTCCTCTCCCCACCTTGCGAGGACATCTTTGTCCCGACATGTTATCAAAATTAAGCTATCCAAACGTAACACATCCCTAACTGGTAAAAGGGCATCCAGCTGATCAACATGATCTATGTCATCTAAAATTAGCAAGACCTGAGAAGATGAGAGATACTTTTTAAGCATCTCTATACCTTGATACATGTTGTCTATATGTAGATCCAATTGAATCAGGCCCTTAAGAATTTTACTCTGCAACGAATGTAAAGAGTTTTTAGCATTTTCCCTTACATCGGATAAAAAGTAGGATTTATTATAGCTTGAACGCTTTCTGTTGAAAAGCTCAAGAGCCAAAGTGGTCTTCCCCACTCCACCCAAGCCGACTATGCCCACCATCTGAACTTTTCCGGTCTGCTGCTGCCTTAATACTGTAGTTTCAAAATCTCTTACTTTATCATCTAAACCAGTGGGATATTTGGCTACATGCAACCTTGCTTCTTTCCAAATCTTCACCACACATTCAACGACCTTATCTACCAGCGGCCCCTCATATCTAGTTATTCACAAGAAAAAAATATAAAACTAAATAAATAAAACCAGAGGCAAAACATGATAAACATAGCGAGGGAGTTGGAGTGCTCACCCGTTAAACGCCTCCAAATCTAGTCCACTTATGTCTGCAACAGTGGAAAGAGCTTTTCTCCAATTTTGAATAGTGGCGGAGTCATAGCGTGGCTTCTCTCGATGAGTTCGAGAGTCGAGCGTTTTCTTCATTTGGAGTTCGTGCAGGGCCTGAGCATACACTCCATTTTTGTTCTCAGTCCATCTAAGGTCAGCGGGCTTCACATGGTAAAATACTGGAATAATAGGAGCTCCTGACTCGAGCATGAGGAGTAGCTCATCCAGACACCATTTTGACTCCGCATATTTTGGAGAAAAAATGGCCACATGGACCGAGGAGGTCCGAATAGCTTCTTGTATTTGAGTTGGAAAATTGAGTCCCTCTTGCAGTTCCTGCTGGTCTAAAAAGACTCTCAATCCATGTGAAAGAAGGCGACAATAGAGATGGCTAGCAAAGGTTTTCTTGGTGTCTGCGCCACGGTGATTTAGAAATACATCGTAGTGGTAATTGCTGCTGCTGTTGCTGGTGGAATCAGCAGCAGCGTAGGA
>JASDQU010032015.1:11364-22340 GCA_032191745.1 Picea mariana | reverse complement strand
GGACAAACCATCCTTAAACAAAACAAAAAAAATTGCCACAAACGTAAAGAGATATTTAGTGGGAATATTACATCCATTGACAACCCTTTGAATTTGAATCTCTTAGAAGCTTTAGATACCAGTCTTACCTGGTTCACCTCTTTCTGTCTACACAAGCCTTCCATTTTATGCATCTAGGGATAAATGTTGAAGACAATATCAGTAACTGAACTTGACTCATTCACTGGACTTCTATGATCAAGAAGAAGCCTCTAAATGTGGGATTTTCACAGTATGTTGACCAGTTTATGTATAAATCCTACCAAATTATATACAATGAAGTCCCCCCTAGAATCTTTCCTGGGCGAAAAAAACTATTATAGTTAATCCCATACAAGAGAGTGGGATAATGATACATCTTTGCACATTATACTAAAATCAGTGTTTATGGTTGTCAACTATGTCCTTTCCTCTTGCATGTTTTCTTGATCCGCAAATTTTTTTCTCTTGAATATGTTAGGAAAATATTGAACAAAGATGAAATTCATTTTGTACCAAACAAACATAAGGTAACTTTCAAGTTAAAGAAGGAGGCAGGTCTTTTTATTCTCAATACCATATCAACATTGCAGCTAACAACAAATCTTCTTTTAGCCTTAGGATTTCAACAGGGAGAACCATGGAATTATGACCCTCATGGTATAATTTCTTCAAAAAGAATATCACGTGGGAAGGCTCCTTATCAAAATTAACAAAAATAGAAACTAGAGCTATTGGAAAATCAAGACAGTTGGAAAGATGTGCAGATTATTTTACAATTCCATGATAAAGMATTCAATCAATCTGTGAAGTCTCCAATAACACAAACACCACAACATTTAGAGAATACATACAAAAGAAAAACCTCAGATTCTACCACAAATGATTAAAAAATAGATGAAGAAGGATCCGCCCAAAGACATAAATTGGAAGCTCTTGAAAAATAAGAAGAATATCTAGAGTTACSARAAGAAACAATGCAAAAGAAAAAGGGCCCTGCTGTGACTATAGAAATAACATCATAAAAAAAGCTCAAAAGTGTGGGAAGTCAAAGTGAAACAGAGTCAAGGACTATTGATCATTCAAAGCAGATAGACYRGGTTCATCAATTTATGGAAATAAAAAAAGTAGGTGCAAGCATTAAAAAGAGTATGATTCCCAAATTCTATGACCATGATGCATATCAGAYTGGAATGTTTTCAGATGTAGATTATGAGAAAGGAAGGTTGCATATAGCAGTCTTGGAGACAATGGAGCAGAAGAAAGTAACAMACATATCCATTGATTTAAATGTTTTTCATCCATTGGATAAATTTGACTTGCATAGACAAATAAAAKAAATGATAAACATATATGCCATGATAGCTAATCTTGGAATCAAGAAACTTCAATCCATAAATGATAAGCTTAAGACTCGGTTAAAGAATGAAAAATTGTCTACCTAAACCATAAAGATAAGAGTGGAGGACTTAGAACAATGGGTGATGGACCTAGGATTTAATCCAAACGATGAATCATTTGTTCAAAAATTAGTTGAAACAAAGGATACAGAGATCCAGGATTTAAAGAAAAGACTTAAAATCCCAATAATTGAACATGTAAAGCCCCCAGAACTCTAGGAAGTCCAGGCACAAAAAGATGAAATTTTGAAGAAAATGGTACATATGGGAGAGAAGATTGAAATGTATGAAAAATAGATTTAATTCCTAAAAGGAGGATCTTCTTCATCACAAACAAAAAAATCATCAGATCCAACAACATGGTTGTCAAAAGATTTATCAAATTTGAATCTTAAAGGAGTTGAGATTGAGAAACTAAAGATAACTATTTCAACAAAGAATGAACAAATCAAGGACAAAGACAAAGTTGTTGAATATACAAGAAATTCAAAGATAATATATTGATAGATATAGAACAAATGAAGAACAAACTATCAGGTAAACACTATTTGATAGGAGCTAGACATCTCATCTAGGATGAAATTATCAGTGAAGTGGGAAAGATTTGGAATTACTTCAAGATTATAGATGATCATATGATTTGATTGATGAAGAGAATGATATTATCAAGAAATCATTTAATGAGATATGAACTAGACCTCAAGTTTCCACTCAAATTACAAATTTCCTAAATACCAATTCTAAAGAAACATTGAAAAGCAA
The DNA here is from genome assembly GCA_032191745.1 of Picea mariana. NCBI lineage: Eukaryota > Viridiplantae > Streptophyta > Pinopsida > Pinales > Pinaceae > Picea > Picea mariana. The sequence continues at coordinate 20,160 of JASDQU010032015.1, read as the reverse complement.
ATGTATTAAAGACATAATAGCAATGATGATGGAAACTGAAAGAATTTTCACAAAGAGGAATCCGATACAACAACATTAGAATGAATGCATATAATTGAAAATAAGTGTGAAACCCTTCACCAATAAATTTGAGAATTTAGTGAAGATGGGCTTACCTTTGGCTTGGGATAAAAAGGGCAAGTTCTTTCCATAAGAATATTACAGAAAATTTTCATTTGATCCAAACAAAAATAAGATAAATTTCAAAGTGTGGTCAATACTTTGAAAGGTCAGACCATTGGGGACCTACTCACAGATGACTTTTACCTTCTATGGAAAATTAAAAAAATTATTCTCAAATGCTCCTACATATGAAAAATACACAAAATTGGATATCGCATTCAGGCATATGAAGTCATTTAGTTTCCCTTCAGATGCGATTTGGAATCTTCTCCTCCATATGTTGATAGGATAACCCACCAAAGAAGATGAAGAAAATTAGGATTTGACCCCTCCAACTATCCTATTTTTAAGGATTCAAATATTTTTCTGTTGAATATCCTAAGAAATAGGATTGAGTAACCATTTTTTGTTTCGAACTAACTTGTATAAATGTTCATGATAATTCAATGTAAAGAGATATTTTTTGGCCCGAGCTTAAGTTTTTAATAAGATCATACAACTTTGAATATTCAAAATTATGTGTTTCAGTCTATGTGATTCATTTTTCTTATGTTATTACCATGCTCTTAGATTATTCTTGAATGTATCTATTGTCATGACTGTGGTGATTTAGTACAACAACTACCATCATAAAGATGCAAAGGTATCATTAAAAGTTACATATTTCTTCAAATATATTATGAGTATAAAGAAGACACGTGCTTGCTTTTTATCATTCCTTTTGAATACAAAATAAGTATTCATTTTGTTCAAAATATATTATGGTCTAGATACATAATTAAATATCATTTCTTCTAGATGAAAGTTAACTAATATTTATCACAAGATACATTATTTCAATTTTCGATTTTTGTCTTCTTCTATTTCTTCTTTCATCCTCTAAAACTTTAAATTGTCTGGAACATAGAAATATGTTCCTTCAAATATTAAATCTTTAAATATTTAAATACTAATGATACAGGCCCAAATAAGAAACACAAATACTTTGTTTTAGGAAAAATCAACTAAAAAACAAATCAATCAATCTAATGGATGCCTTGGCATAGTTTCCAGAAACATCTCAAGGGTTACAACAAGTGGCATAGTGATTTCTGAAATGAGGTGAACAACATGTGAAAGTAATCATAATATTACCAATAGAACACCTTCCTCAATGTGCTTTGGAAACTGAAGAGATGGTTCATATTGTAGGGGATATGAGGGTGGCACAAGAATATTTTGTTTGGATAACTTCAAGGATGTGAGACAAATTAAACCATGAAAGGATATAGGTGTTATAACACTTCCACAAGTCTTAATGTTGTATAAAAGAGCCTCTATTGTTTTCATATCACATAAGAAACTAAAGATGTCGAGGAAATGAAGCAACAAGGAGAAGAAAAGGATGTTCATATTTCTGAAAGTCATCATAGAATATTTTTGGATTTTTTTTATTCTACTGCCAAATACTTATCATGTTGCTCCATAATGGTTCCAATATGATCCCGACTTTGTAACAATGATTGCTCTTGCCACATCATTTATTATACAAGTCTCATAATTGAAGTAATGTCATTTTGTAAAAAAAAGGTCTTCCTTAATAGTTGTGATTGGAAATCTTTTATTGATGATTTTTGAAATGTTGTCTTGTGAATATCTTTTGTGATGTCTTATTCAAAAGAGACTAAGGAGTAAAGACACAAATTTTTCTTCAAAAAATGTTTAATTACACCATCAAGGACTGTCCACCATTGAATGATTTATTTTAGAGTTGTTAGCACACCATATTTAGCAGATTTTGAGACCATTTTCAAACCTATTTTAAATGTGTACACTAGTAGTTGGGTCCACCATTAAATAATATATTTCATACCTGTTAACGCAGTCAATACCCATAGAGATTCATGTACATCGGGGCACACCTCTTTTGTAGATTTATGGATGAATTTTCCATGGCGAATTATCTTGTCCAACAAACCATAAATCTCCTTTACAGTGGAGCACTTCCTCCAGTCCATATTTCATAGTTGCTATAAATAAAATTGAATTTGTATCCATGAAAAGATAATTCAAGCAAAGGAAAGTGCTTGGATACATGCCATAAAGGGAACATATATTTCAATCTCTAAACATGAGTTGAGGAATTCTTTAAACAATATATCCAAACAACTATGTTCATAAAAATTGTTCAAATAGAGTGATCTACAAGTAATCATCCTATGGACAATTTGATTTAACAGTGCAGAGCTAGATTAATTCATATGAAAAAAATATGTGTTTATATTTATTATGGAATCAACAATGATTGTGTATTCAAATTGCAAATAACATAATTCCAAAAACAAACTCACAATAAAGAACACAAATATTACACCGAAGGAAGTGTGGTAAAAATCCAACAATAATTATTTGATAAACTCTTTATTATTTCTCAAAAAATCACAATCTAGAGAGATACACTATGTTATTGAGGCTCTGTCTACTTTTTCTCCTCTATCCCAAATTTCATATGGGATAGTTTTCATTTCTCATGGACATGATTGTGTTTTGTCCATTTGTCCTTCTTCCTTGGAACAATCATCTTGGTTCCTAAAGCATTTCATTAATCTCTTTAATCTTCCCATGCCAACCTTTCCAACCTAATTATTGTGGAAGGATTGGTTGGGCATCCTCTTGACTTGAATATAAATTCCAGCTCCTATTTTGTAGTTTTATTGATGTTTTTTCCATGGGGAATTCTAGATTGTCAAACAAACAATAAATCTACTTTACAGTGGCTCACTTCCTATACTCCATATTTCATAGCTTTTATAAATGCATTTGAACTTACTTCCATGAAAAGAGTATGCAAGCAAAGCCAAGCACCTAGATACATTCCAGAAAAGGATCAAGGCTTTCAATATCTGAGCGTGAGTTGAGAAATTCTTGAAATATTTTTTCCTTGGACAAGGTCATGTATTTGGGTTGTGTAGCAGGCACATCTATTGAGCATGGTATAGTACATATGGAACCCACACATGAATCTACACATCCAATAATTTACATAGTTTGTTGCATGGGAAACTGTAAAGAAGACTTCTCTTTTTTCATATGTCCCAAGTGCATTTGACAAGCAATTGTCTTCAAATGGTGAACAAGGAGATATGGTAGATTGAACAATAGTACATGAACAAGAAACATTTCCATCAATATTGTCAACATGATACAAAGGAAACATACTAATAAATGAAAACAAAAGTACAAGGCATATTTACATATATCGATGTAATTTTGTTTTCCTAAAATTAACAGTATTGAACATTAACAATATTGGCATGCACAAATCAAGTGTGAAATTTCCACATTAAGACTAAAAATAAATAAAAGTTAATGATTGCATAAATTTACCCTTGGTGCTTCAACATTAGACTTCAATACCCTATTATCAACAAAATATTTATTGTTTTTTTGATTGATCTCTATAAAGCACTGAAATAAAGATGAGTTTTCTAGTCTTAACTTGGCAACCTGTTAAGACACTATAACAAATATAACTCTTTAGTAGAGAATAGAAGAAAGAATAGAAAACTATTCAAATGGACAAAAATTACATAGACATGACTGGAAGCAACATATGTTACTTGTATCTCGAGATCATTCAAGTGTGCTTGTTTTCTTCTCCTTGACCGCCTTGCTGACTTTCTATTTGACAATTGTGGGATACAAAGCATGGTGCAACTCAGTTTTGAGCAGAAGATTGTTTGATATAATTGGAGTCCATGATAAAAGTGGACTTCATATGCTATTAAATATTTGGTTGGATGATGAATATCATATTTTCCCTCACAACGTATATTTAAAAAAAAAAAAATGTCTTAAAGGTCAACATTTCCTTATTATTTATACTTTGAAACTAAGTATCTCATTTAGCTAGTGTTGTAGAATAATTTTCCAAAATAAATAAATCCATGGTGATAAAAAAAGTGGCAACATCAGATATGCATGAACCTCTATGGTATAACCTAATGCTAATAATCACAACGTTGTGCAATCATAATAGATAAGCAAATTTCAACACATAAGAAGTTAAAAGGGTTTCATAGCAGGCCCAGGGGCCTATTGTGCATGCCATATAACCTAATATATCAAACATGGTAATAGACTACAATATTGAGAAATCCACACCCAATTTAGAGAAAATACTCACAAAAAAGTTGTAGATAATAAAATACCAAAATCTGAGATAAACTCCTTAAGTGCCACCCCCTTCATTGTATCTTACCTGATCTCCTCTACCTGCAACTAGTTCATTTTAATATGTACCACCTTGATACTCATTTTCCATAGTTTTTGTTTCTATTTGGCCAATATCTTCATCTAATACCCATTTTTTACCCTTCCTTGATCTTTTTAAACACCATTTTGTACAATAATTTCTACCTTCATATTGTTCCAATGCTTCACACTTTTTCCTTGTACATGCATCCCTTATCCATTCTTCAATAGAGTATTCACTATTAGATTCTACTGCGTGGTGAAACCTTGATATTATGTGTCTATAATACCATTGAAACATTTGAACAAGTGGATTTGAAAGAGTTGAGCCACCTCCATGTTGAGTACTTTTATGATATGCTACCCTCGCTTGCTTATGAGACTTCTCCATTCCTTGGGTATTCAAAATTTCTAGGATATCATACTCCTTAACAAACCATGTTCCATTAGCATAAAGTATGTGGTTCCAACAAAATAAAAATAAATTACATTTGGTAATCATAAAATGACACAATAAAAAGTCTTGAACATGATGCACGGAGAAGTCTTGAGCGTGAAGCCTACCATGTAATGTGTGATCTCATTTTTTCCCCATGCCCTAATCATTTCTTTTGTAAAATGTGTAATTGCTTTAGTGAAATCCATATCATCCCCTTTTTCAAAATTCTTCTTGTCCATTAATGGAAACAAAGCAGAAAGTGTCATCCAAACCTTTTTTTTCTTAATTCATATCTACCATTATCGATCCGATCATCCTCTCCATCAATTAGATCATTATAAATTTCCCACTGACCTTTTCCTGATGGTTTGACATCTGCAATAAAGTGTCATGCTTTAAACCCGCCAATGGATGGTTTAGAAGGAACATTACCTCGAGCCCCTGGAAATTTTGTATCTTTGCAAATTTTTACATTACCTCCATGTAAACCAGCATTATAAAGAGCCTTCTTGATTGCTTCAATTGACTTTTGAGAAATTTCTTGTGGCCTATTATTCTAATAAAATAGAATAGAAAGATGTACACTAATTTATCAACAATTCTTTCAAATTCATGGAGTGTACATATATGTACTCTTGTAAGTGGTATAGGTAGTATGGGATCCATATTTTTATCCATCTAATCTCAATTTGAAATGATATCTTTTTGACAACTCATAATCCCATTTGACCACCCACCACCTAGTAATTTTTCTTTCTTCCTTATGTGAATACAATAAATGCAACTATGTTTTGCATTAGCACCATGGCCAACATTGTGCATGCACTTCAATKTTTTTAAATCAATTGATATATGTCATTCAACTTCATATGAACCATAACCATCAACATCAAGTTTKTCACCCATTCTGTGTGAGGCAATTGTTGTGGGTATGGAAGTTTGATGAAAAACCCATTTTAGTGTTTCATGATACTCCTTATAAATGTGAAACAATCCCAACCACCATATYTGAGTCTCAAATTGGACAGAGAAGTAGTTTCCATCATTTACCTCAACATTAGGATCCATGGTYCTATTCATTAACGCGATTGAAACCCTTTCATATTTATCATTATTAATTAGTTACATCCCATCCAATTTTATGACAAAAACCAATTTTCCATGTGCTTCATCTAAGGAAATATCATAAAATGTCACTATAGCTGACAAGGTTTTCTCTATATCTAACCATATGTTGTTCTCTGGATTTAATATAAAGATTTTGTTTGGACTATTTTTATTTCCAATCTGTCTTGTTTTATCTCCTCTCTTGCTTCTATATGATACATGTCATCCATGGGGTCAACAATTTTCCTATTACTTCTTGAACGAACATTTTCTATATGAAAAGGACGAGGAATGATAATTTAATGAATCCTGCATTTATCATTCCTTCTCATAATCATTTAAAGAGTGTTTCATAACCTCGTAAAATGATCCCATTATCATCACAATAATTTTGGACTTTCTCTACATTCATGCCTTTTTCTATTTGATTTATCACTTGATAAACTAGGGATTTTCTAAGGGAACTAAAATGAGGTTGTCGAATAATAAAGATTATATCCTCTTTCTTGAACATGGACTTGAATATATGAGATAATTTTTCACTATATTATATTCCTTTATCTTGTTTGGAATCATAAGATATTTTATAGCATGTACTCTCTTTTTCATAGCACCCACTGATGATACTAAAGAAGAAATGCTACCCATACTTTTAACCATGTTTCTTCCTCCAAATGGTGTTTTCTTGATTATTTTCAAACTCTTGGTTAAAAGAGAAAAAATATATTTTAGTGATCCAAATGGATTTCGGTGGACTCCCACCTATTCCAACTTGCTCATTTTGGCAGTTTTCCAGTTTGGCAGTTTTTTCCTAGTTTTTGGGTCCCTGACTTCCGRGGTCGTTTTGAGGCCCTAAATAGCATTTTTAGGGMTCACCACAGTGGGTCWGTAAGCAAACTTTGATTCTAACAGAAATATGCATAGTCATCRGATAGAACTTTCCAATGGACTACCATGCGCCGAAAACGAAGATCGTATGCAAAAGTTACGACCCCAGGAAGTTGATGTACTAACTTACCCCAATGGGGCCCACATGACTTTTGGCGCTTCATCTTCTAGGGTTAGGTTTTTGGATGTCTAGGGTTTTKGGCATTCCTTTTTATTGTAAAAATTCCTTCAAAGCCTCATTTTAAYCATMTTCTTGCGAATGAGTGCAGTCGTCACATCTCCTCTCAGAGATAAGCCACCACCATTTCAGCAAGCTTTTCCGYTGCATTTTACAGTTCCAGCTTATTTCCTTATTSAATAGAAACTGGTTTTATTGAATCTCTGTTATTATGTGTTAAGCATCTTTTAATAATCTTTATTCATTTCATTATTCTCATAAAATCCAGATTAGTGGTATCAGAGCGGTCAACTCCTTGTCGTTTTTAATGCATGTCCCCAACGCGGTCAGGGTACAAAGAATTACGTCTCGAGCTTGTTTCTCTTAAGGAAAAAATCTCTCGAACGCCCAAGAGACCTCTCATGGTGGGAGAAAATAAATACAACGGGACATGAGATCCTTTCAAAATGTTGCTTGAGGAATCCCTTGGGAAACAAAGGAACAAGATGGTGGATAGATTCATGCAAATCCTTCGGTAGCTACCAACAAGCAACGCATCTTCCTCGAGCGGAAAAACCACTCCCTTCAAGGTACAAATCAACTTTGATATCCCTATATTTGAAGTTCAGATAGACGCATATGTTGTAGACAAGTGGTTGAATCTACTAGAAGGGTATTTTTTTGTCCATAACTTTTCGAATAGAGAAAAAATTACTTTTGTGCTCCTCAAAGTCATTCCCCATGTCAAAGATTGGTGGGAAACTTTATATGATCAAAAGGAAATAGAGGAACCCTCATTATTTACAGTATCTTCACCTGGGAATCCTTCAAGGATGTTATTAAGGAACAATACTACCATGTTGGATTTTATGACGACCTATATACAAAATGGGCCACACTTCGGCAAGAAAGAGACCAAGCAGTGCCTAAGTTCATAAATATCTTTCATACCTTGCATACCAAGTTGGGTATCAAATATTTTGAGTGACATCTAGTGCTCAAGTATCATGGTGCTCTGCATTGATACATCTAGACTGAAATGAAATTTATGGACATCTCATCCTTGGGAGCAGCCTATCAATATGTCGTCAAAATCGAGTAGAAGCTTAAACAAAGGACTCGACAATTTGGGTCTGGGAACCCCACACAACAAAATAAAGGAAAGGGCGGCCCCAACCCACAGAACAAAGGACAGAGAAAATATGGACAGCATTAGGAAAACCAGTCCAAGTCACGGGCAAAGAAGGACACCGGAAAGACAAAGANTAACACTGTTGATTGCCTTTCCAAGCAGTCGTTGGTGTTCAAGGTGAAATCATTTGAATGAGATGTGGGTTCCAACTCTGAGTCAGAACCAAAGAGGAGGAGATAGATCATTTCCACCACCAAGCTCCATCTCGGTGAGCCAGATGAGCCAGAGGAAGGCAAGCACCTTTTTCATTCACAGATGTGGGTGAAGGGTACCTAGCTACACTTAATCATTGATAGAAGTAGCCAGAAGAACCTCATCTCAGCAGAGGTTTTAAAGTGATGCGCCCTACTGACAATGCTGCACATGTAGCCCTACACCATTAGATGGCTCCACCAAGGAAGCGATATCCGTGTCAGCCAACAATGTCGCCTGTCATACGACATCAAGCCCTTCAAAGATGAGGTATTGTATGATGTTTCTCCTCTCAAAGTTTGTAATGTCATTTTGGGCCAACCGTATTTATGGAAATGTCATGTTGTATATGAGTCTAGGCCTCGTAGTGTTATTATTACTTTGAACAAGAAATTGTACAGGATACTTGAGGCAGTCCCACCTAGT
>JASDQU010032014.1:10948-22189 GCA_032191745.1 Picea mariana | reverse complement strand
AAGAGGCTTATTATCTGATATTATCTCTTTTTCAAGGCGTTGAGTACTTTTCTTGAGGTTTTTCTATGCTATATTGATGTTTGGTTCTTAACACAATGATGTAGCCTGGGTAATGGACCTTGTCCATGCTAAAGGAGAGATTTTCCAAGTTGGTGTATAGCTTGTGATGTCGCAGGGTGTGTAGAACCTGTTGAATATGCTGCAAGTGTTCTTCCCAAGGCTTGTTGTAAATGAGAATGTCATCCAGATACACCACTACAAAACTATTGGTGAATGGTCGCGGGATATCGTCCATCATCCTCAATAAAGTGGATGGAGCATGACCAACCATTCAAAAAGGCCTTCCTTTAACTTGAAGGTGGTCTTCCATACATCTATCTATTCTATCGGGACCTGGTGGTAGCCAGATTTCATATCAATCTTAGTGAAGTATTTGGCCCTCGTGAGTACAGGCCCTATTTCTTAATGGTCGATTTGGAAATATCACATGTAGTGCAGGACCTGATATACTTGTTGACCTCCTGTCGAAGTTTAGGCCAGTAGAAATGTTTTTGTAGCATCACCACTATCTTTTCGACACCGAAGTGTCCTACCACCAGACTATAGTGGGCTTCCCAGATCAGCTTCCCTTGCTCGCTTGATGGAACGCAGATATGGCCTAGACGACACAACAACCCATCCTAAAGATGGAAATTATCGACAATTGAATTTGCACCCAACATTTGGTAGGTGGTGGCAAATTCTGGGTCTGTCTCATAGAGTTTGGTACATCCATAGGTCTCATGGTCGCAAGAGTCTAGCACCATGATGAGTGTTGTGACTAGCGGTCTACTGAGGAAATCAACGACGCGGTTGGTGCTTCATGTTTTATACTTGATCATGAGGTGGAATTTTTGTAAGTATGTGGACCACTTTTGATGGTGGTCATTTTGTAATTTTCCTTGTGTATGCATGAACTGCAATGGCTTATGATCAATGTGGATGACTATCTCCTTCCCAAGAATGTAATGTGTCCACTGGCGGCAATCTTGCACAATGGAGTACTTTTCGTTGCCGTAAGTAGGGTACTTACGGACAACATCTGATAGTGTCTCACTATGATAGGCCACAGGGTGGTTGTGTTTTGTGAGAGCGACACCCACAACATAGTCTGAAGCATCTGTCTTGATCTCAAAGGGTTGTTGTAGGTCTGGTAGTGAAAGTACTCGAGCTAAGCACAAGCGCTAATTCAAATCATTGAGCGCTTGTTGTTGGGATAGGCCCCACGCAAATTTTTCCTTACCACCACCCTTGGTTATTTGGCTGAGGGCCCATGCAATATGGGAGAATCCAAACACGAACCTCCGTTAGAAATTGGCAAGGCGCAAGAAGCTTCAAAGCTTAGTGAATGTGGTTGGGGTTGGCCAGTCACTGATGACTTGGATCTTGGCTGGATTCACATGTACGTCATGTTGATCAACGATGTACCACAGGTAATGGACCTTGTCCATGTTGAATGAGCGATTTTCCAAGTTGGTGTATAGCTTGTGATGTCGCAAGTTGTGAAAAACCTATTAAATATGCTGCAAGTGTTCTTCCCAAGGCTTGTTGTAAATGAGAATATCATCCAGATACACCACTAGAAATGTATTGGTGAATGGTCATGGGATATCGTCCATCGTCATCATGAAAGTGGATGGAGCATTTGGCAAACCAAAAGGCATGACCAACCATTCAGAAAGGCCTTCCTTTGACTTGAAGGCAGTCTTCCATACATCTATCTATTCTATCTGGACCTGAAGGTAGCCAGATTTCATATCAATCTTACTGAAGTATTTATCCCTTTTGAGTACAAGCCCTATTTCTTAATGGTCGATTTGGAAATATCACATGAAGTGCAGGACCTGAGATACTTGTTGACCTCATGTCAAAGTTTCGTCCATTAGAAATTTTTTTGTAGCATCACCACTATCTTTTCGAAACTGAAGTGTCCTACCACCAGACAGTAGTGGGCTTCCCAGATCAACTTCACTCGCTCACTTGATGGAACGCAGATATGGCCCAGATGACACATCAACCCATCCTAAAGATGGAAATTATCGTTAACTGCATTTTCACTCAAAATTTTGGTAGGTGGTGGCAAAGTCTGGGTCTGTCTCATAGAGTTGGGGACATCCAGAGGTCTCATGGTCGCAAGAGTCTAGCACCATGATGAGTGTTGTGACTAGCGGTCTACTAAGGAAATCAACGACGCGATTGGTGCTTCATGTTTTATACTTGATGTTGAGGTGGAATTGTTGTAAGTATGTGGACCACTTTTGATGGTGGTCATTTTGTAATTTTCCTTGTGTCTGCATGAACTGCAATGGCTTATGATCAGTGTGGATGACTATCTCCTTCCCAAGAATGTAATGTCTCCACTGGCGGCAGGCTTGCACATTGGAGTACATTTCTTTGTCATAAGTAGGGTACTTACGGACAACATCTGATAGTGTCTCACTATGATAGGCCACAGGGTGGTTGTGTTTAGTGAGAACGGCGACCACAGCATAGTTCGAAGCATCTGTCTCGATCTCAAAGGGTTGTTGTAGGTCTGGTAGTGAAAGTACTCGAACTAAGCACAAGCGCTACTTCAAGTCATTGAACGCTTGTTGTTGGGACATGCCCCACGCAAATTTTTCCTTACCACCACCTCTGGTTATTTGGCTGAGGGCCCATGCAATATGGGATAATCCCAACACGAACATGTGCTAGAAATTGGCAAGGCTCAAGAATCTTCGAAGCTTAGTGAGTGTGGTTGGGGTTGGCTAGTCACTGATGACTTGGATCTTGGTTGGATTCACATGTACACCATGTTTATCAATGATGTAGCCTAGGTAATGGACCTTGTCCATGGAGAAGGAGCGATTTTCCAAGTTGGTATATAGCTTGTGATGTCGCAGGGTGTGCAGGACCTGTTGAATATGCTGCAAGTGTTCTTCCCAAAGCTTGTTGTAAATGAGAAAGTCATCCAGATACACCACTACAAAAGTATTGGTGAATGGTCACGGGATATCATCCATCATCCTCATGAAAGTGGATGGAGCATTTGTCAAACCAAAGGGCATGACCAACCATTCAAAAAGGCCTTCCTTTGACTTGAAGGTGGTCTTCCATACATCTATCTGTTCTATCAGGACCTGGTGGTAGCCAGATTTCATATCAATCTTACTGAAGTATTTGGCCCTTGTGAGTTGATCAAGAAGGTCGTCGATTCAAGGAATTGGGTACGGGTTTCTAACTGTGATTTTATTCAGGGCCCGGTAATCAATGCAGAGTTGCCAAGTTCCATCTTTCTTCTATACCAGCATGATTGGTCTCCCGCAAGGTGATGATCTGGGACAGATGTTCCCGTTGTGGAGTAGTTTTTGGATCTGTCGCTTGATATCCTCATTCTCTAATATAAAGCGATGATAGAATGGCCCATTGGAAAGCGGTGTGTCGGGGGTCAGATCAATGGGGTGGTTGACCTGACAGTGTAGAGGTACCCCGGTAGGTGAGGAGAATATACATGAGTCTTCTTCGACGACCTTATCTACTTGTTGTTTTTGTGTGGAGAGGTCGGTTGCAGAGACCCTGGATGTGGCTTTGATATTTCGCTCATTCCGAGAGCAAATCACAAAGAATACAAACCTCCCTGTCTGAGAGATGACCTTCCTGCATTGCTTGGTAGAGATCAAGGAAATAATACTAGGTGGGACTGCCTAGGGTATCTTGTATAATTTCATGTTCAAAGTAATAATAACACTACGAGGCCTAGACTCATATACAGCATCAAGTTTCCATAAATAAGGTTGGCCCAAAAGAACATCACAAACTTCGAGAGGAGAAACATCACACAATACCTCGTCTTTGAAGGGATTGATGTCGTATGATAGTCGACACTATTGGCTAACGTGGAGATCGCTTCCTTGGCAGAGCCATCCAATGGTGTAGGGTTGTGGGTGCAGCATTGTCGGCAGGGCCAACCACTTGAAAACCTCTGTTGAGATGAGGTTCTTCTGGCTACCGCTATCAATGATGAAGTGCAGCGGGGTACCTTTTACCCACATATGTGAATGGAAGAGGTGCTCTCCTTCTTCTAGATCATTTGGTTCATCAGGTTGGAGCTTGGTGGTAGCAACAGTGTCATTCAGTTCTGCATCAACGATCTGTCTTCCCCATTCTGGTTCTAACTCAGAGTCAGAACCCACATCTGATTCAGAGGCTTTCACTTCAGCCACCAGCAACTGCTTCGAGCGGTAGTCAGCAGTGTTATGTCAAGGGATCTTATGAAAGTCGCACCATTTCCTGGTATCTTTCTTTGTCAGCTTGGTGTCCTTCTTTGCTTGCGGCTTGGACTGGTTGTCCTGATATTTTCCATCTTTGCTCTGTTCTTTTTTCTGTGGGTCGAGGCCACCCTTTCCTGGCTTTTGTTGTGAGGGCTTCCTGGGCCCAAATTACTGCATCTTTTGTTTGAGCTTCTGCTCGATTTTGACGGCATATCGGTAGGCAACGCCCAAGGACGAGATGTCTAGAAATTCCATTTTGGTTTGTATGTATCTATGCAGAGCACCAAGATACTTGAGCACCAGATGTCACTCTGAATCTTTGATACCCAACTTGGTGCGCAAGGTATGGAAGATATCTGTGAACTCTGGCACTGCTTGGTCTCTTTCTTGCTACAATGTGGTCCATTTGGTATACAAGTCGTCATAACTTCCAATAGGGTAGTATTATTACTTAATAACATCCCTGAAGGATTCCCAGGTGGTCATGATTGTAAATAATGAGGGTTCCTATGTTTCCTTTTGCTCACAGAAAGTTTCCCACCAATCTTTGACATGGGGAAGGACTTTGAGGAGTGCAAAAGTAATCTTTTCTCTATTCAAAAAGTTATGGACAGAAAAATACCCTTCCAGTAGATTCAACCACTAGTCTACACCATATGTGTCTATATGACCTTTAAATACAGGAATATCGAAGTTTATTTGTATCTTGAAGGGGGCGACACCTCCGCTCGAAGAAGATGTGTCGAATGTTGGTAGTCGCCGAAGGATTTTCGTGAAACTATCCATCATTTCATTCCTCTGTTGCATGAGGGATTCCTCAAGAAACATTTTGAAAGGATCTCCTCTCCCATCATCTTTATTTTCTCCTACCATGAGAGGTCACTTGGGTGTGCAAGAGCTTTGGTCCTCAAGAGAAACAAGCTTGAGACCCAATTCTTTGTACTCTGACCTCGTTGGGGCCATGCATTAAGATGACAAGGAGAAGACTGCTCTGATACCATTGATCCAAATTTTATGAGTAGAAAGAAATGACTACATATTATTAACATATGATTAACACAAAATAACAAAGATACAGTAAAACCGGTTTTCTATTCAACAAGGAAATAAACTGAAACTATAAAATGCAACGGAAAACAAGCTTGTTGGAATGGTGGTAGCTTATCTCTGAGAAGAGATGTGAGGGTTGCGCTCATTCACAAGAACATCATTACAATGAGGCTCTGAAGGCCTTTTTACAATAAACAAGAGTGTCAAAAACCCTAGACATCCAAAAACCTAACCCTAGGAGATGAAGCGCCAAAAGTCATGTGGGCCTCGTTTGGGTAAGTCAGTACATCAACTTCCCGAGGTCGTAACTTTTGCATACAATATCCATTTTAGGCGCACGATAGCCCGTTGGAAAGATCTATCCGAGGAATACAACATTTGACAAAAATTTCATGATGAAAATTTTCAACTAGTAGATACCCAAAAAAAACGTCGTTTAGGGCCTCAAAACAGCTCCGGAAGTTCAGGACCTGAAAAAATGCTAAAAATAGTAAATTACCAAAATTGCCAGAAATTTGTTTTGAGCCAGTTGGAAAAGGTGGGTGGACATAGATATCCACCTAGATCAAACATATATTCATGGGGAAGGTCCCTTGGACCTTCTCCAAGGGAGGAATTTCTAGGCCACCTCCTTGTGGCAATAGAGCTACACCCAGAGAATTTGCAACATGTGTTTTAATGGTAGTGAGTGGAGCATCCTAGGCATTATAAGTGATTCATGTGAGTCAACGAAATTCATGGGGATTTGTTATTAGAGGAAGGGGTTCTAGGGGAAGGAAATCATTTTAGAGGCCTCCAGAGAGAAATGTGCAGATTCCACCTTGCATTACTTGTTGGGGGTGCGAGGGACCTCATTACCAGTGTGACTTCCTAGAGTCACAATTTGGTACTATGAATAGAGAAGGATAGGCCATGATGGGAAGGGAAAGCATGAACCATTATATTTATGTAGTGGTTAATAAGCGCCATGTAGAACATCAATCCATTGTGGTGGAGTCTTTGGGTATTCTAAATCATGTAAGGTTAAAATTTTATTTGATTATGGTGCTACATGTAGTTTCATTTCACCATATGCATTAGACAAATGTAGGTTGGCAATATATGAGCACGATGACTTTAAACAAGTTGACATGGCTTCGGGGGAAAAGAAAGCAGTAGGGCCTAGTGTTGAGAAATGATTTGTAGACCTAGGAGTGTGTACTATTATGTTAAAAGTGTATGTTATTTCCCTAGGGATGTATGATCTAATCATTGGTATGGATTGGCTAGAATATCATCGAGCTTTGGTATATTGTTTTGTGAAGAGGGTGCTTTGTGTATATGATGAAGGAAGGTCAATTGAGATCCAATATATCAGGAGGAAGGTGTCTCTACATTTTATCTCAACAATGAAAGTTAAATGTTGCTTGAGGCAAGGGTGTCGATTGTATGTAGTGGAAGCAATAAATGAGGGGAAGGGACCCTCTCTAGATCAGTATCCAGTTTTTTCATAATTTAAGGATGTTTTTCCAAAATAATTTTCAGGGTTACCTCCTAAGAGAGAGCTTAATTTTACAATTGACCTAAAACCTGGAGCAGAGCTAATTTCCAAGACACTGAATAGGATGACGGGTACATAACTTTGTGAGTTGCAGATGCAGTTGAAGGAAATACTATACTTGGGGCTTATAAGGCCCGATGTTGCACCTTGGGGTGCACCTATAATTTTTTTCAAGAAGAAGGGTGGTTCCTTGCGACTTTGTATAGATTACAGGGACTTGAATTAAATCACGGTGAAAAATAGGTACCCAATACCACAGATAGATGATCTCTTTAATCAGATGAAAGAAGCAACAATTTTCTCAAAAATCAATATATGATTAAGGTATCACTAGTTAAGGATTAAGGAATATGACATTCCTAAAATCATCTTTTCAAATCCATTTGAACACTACGAGTTTATAGTGGTACCTTTTGGTTTGACCAATGCACTAGTTGTATTCACGAGTCTCATGAATGGTGTACTCTGAAAGTACTTAGAATGTTTTGTGTAGGCATTTCTAGATTATATTCTTATCTATTCCAAGAACGAAAGAGAACATGAGGAACAATTGCAAGTGGTGTTGTCATGCCTAAGAGAGAACAAATTGTATGGAAAGTTGTCAAAATGCGCTTTCTTTTGTAAAGAGATTCACTATCTTGGTCATATCATTTTGGGAGAAGAAATTTTAGTGGACTCGGAAAAGGTGAAGGCCATAATGGATTGGCCAATGCCAAACAATTCTTAGGAGGTGAGAAGCTTCATAGGGCTAGTTGGTTATTATCGAGGGTTTGTGGACAGGTTCTCAAAAATTATGAAACTCATCACCACCTTGCAGCGCAAGGGAATCATGTATCAGTGGACAGACAAATGAAATACTGCATTCATCAAGTTTGAGATATTACTAACCAGTGTGTCAATTCTACAAGTGTCTTATATGGATAAATACTTCACAGTCTGCACGGATGCCTCGAAGCAAGGGTTGGGTGTCGTGTTAATGCAAGATGGGGTAGTGATAACATATGCATCAAGGAAGTTGAAGCAACATGAGGAGATTTATGCTACTCATGATTTAGAGTTGGCAACCATAATGCTAGCTTTAAATATTTGGAGGCACTATCTAGTGGGGTGAATCTTTGAGCTCAAAACAAATCATGAAAGCTTAAAGCATATCTTCACTCAAACGGATATTAATGCTAGGCAGAGGCAATGGAGTGAATTTATTAGTAAGTACGGTTTTTGAATTTCATACATAAAGGGAAAGGAGAATGTGGTCACTAATTCCCTAAGCAAAAGACCATGGATCTTCTCCCTAGTGCCCTGAAAGATCAATGTGAGGGAGCAAGTGTTGGAAAAACTTCTTAGAGATAGTTGGTATTTAAAAGTTACTTTAGCCCTCTAGGGTGCAAGGCAGATAGAATTGAATTTTGAAGGATATGGCCTTGAAGCAGATGAATTGTTGAGATATCATGGAAGGATGTACATCCCGACGAGGGGGGAGATATTCAAAGCTTTATACTCGAAGAATCACATACAACACTTTACTGTGTGCAACCTGTTGTTCAGAAAATGTATGCAAACATGAAGAAGTTTTTCTTCTAGGCATGCATGAAACATGATGTATTCCATTTCGTCGCTAAGTTTCTTGAGTGTCAGCAAGTGAAGGTTGATTATCACCACATGGCAGGACTCCTACAACCACATGATGTTCCTATGTAAAAATGGGAAGTCATTTCTATGGATTTTGTTATGGGATTTCCACTCACATTATAAAGGCACAGTGTCATTATTGTTATAGTTGATAAGTTGACCAAGAGCACACATTTTACTCCAGTCAGAGACACTTATGATGTCATTGATGTGGCACATTTTTTATTTTTATAAGTGAATTTATCTGTCTACATGGGTTACCTAAGAAGATCATTTTAGATAGGGACTCTAAGTTTATGTCTAGGTTTTAGATAGGTTTACAGTCAGCATTAGGGACTCATTTGAACTTGAGCACAACATATCATCCTGAAACAGATGGGAAAAATGAAAGAGTAAATTAGGTTGTGGAATACATGCTTAGGATGTATGTTATGGATAACCAAACCCATTGGGAGAATTACCTACCTTTGGTAAATTTCACCTACAATAACAATTTTAACATCTCAATTGAAATTTCTCCTTATCAAGCTCTATGTGGAAGACCATGCAAGACACCAATGAGTTGGGAAAGGTTGGAGAACTGAATGATAGTAGGGCCAAAATTGATTCAATATATGGAGAAGCAAGTGATCTAGATTAGACAATGGTTAAAGGAGACATAGGAATCACCCACCCCCCCCCAAACTACATTTTTTTCCGCTAGTTATGAAATAAAATTGGAAAGGAACATAATAAAAAAAAATTGTAGTTTGGTTTGGGGGGAGGAGGAGATTGATTCCTAGAATTTCCACTACCCCCACCTATTTATCCAAGTGGATCTCGGTGGCCATCCACCTTTTCCACTAAATCAACATTTCAAGCATATGGTTTTGATAACCCATGATATTCACCCTTTTTATGGGGAATGGAATGTAATGCCATCTTAATTTGTCAATTTCATACATCATGTAATAATTTCCTAATGGTATTATGTACATGCTTACAACATAACGTTAATGCACCATATCCCATTAGAACTCTGTAGTTAAGCATGCTCATGATAGAGTAGTACTGGGATGGGTGACCACTTGAGAAGTTTTAGTATTTTACATGCCTATGGCATTATATAAAATTAGACTAATTTATCCCACATGCATCATGGGAATTTTTCTCCTCACTCTCTTGTATATAATTGAGGTGGAGGAGGCCCTTTAAGCATGCAATAGAGTGTGATGTAAATCTTGTTGTGAATAAAGCATAGCCAACACCTCTTTCTTTTCAGAGATAAGCTACCCCATTCTGCCAGTTTGTGTTCTACAATGTTTTTCTATCTTATTCATTTATAGAAGTTGGGTTTCACTGTATTTTTGTGTTCTCTATTATATTTTTGTTTTTGTCTCATTTCGTTGTCATCATAATATGGATCAGTGGTATCAGAGCAGATTGTTCCTTGTCATTTCTTAGAGCATGTCCCCGATGAGGTCAGGGTATAGATATTTGGGTCTCGAGCTAGTTTCGCTTGAGGAAAACCTCTCTTACTATCCCAGTGACCTTTGATGGTGGAATAAAAGAGAGATGACAGAGCAAGAGATCCTTTCAATATGTTGCTTGAGGAATCCCTCGTGCGATAGAGGAACGAGATGATGGACAACTTCACTCAGATCCTTCGAAGACTACCAATGGTGGCGATCGTGGTATCTTCAACAAGCAAACATTTCGGAGGTGCGACACCCTTCAAGGTACGAGTCAATTTTGATATCCCCTTATTTGAAGGCCAAATAGATGCAAATGCTCTAGAAAAATGGTTGAATCTATTAGAAGGTTATTACTCCATTCAAAACTTCTCTGACGGTGAAAAGATCACCTTTGCACTCCTTAAATCCCTTCCCCATATAAGAGCTTGGTGGGAAGGTTACTGGGAGAGGTACACTGTAGCACACCTTTTCAGCTACCATGGCTTAATCACTCTTAAAAGGAAACTTTAACACCACTTGGTACATAACTCATATAGGTATTATATAATCCACATGCATTTAAACAAATAAACACATTCTACACAGAGTATTGATATGAGTTACTGCCATAATTAACAACTAATGGTGTTTCATACTAATTCATATACACAACGGAAATCATGATAACATAAGCAGTACAGTCATGCAAAACATGATTAAAACATAATCAGATACTTATCTTTTAACAGTGGTAGAATCCACCAACCAAGTGCAGGCCTTCCACGAACCTNATAATCCACATGCATTTAAACAAATAAACACATTCTACACAGAGTATTCATATGAGTTACTGCCATAATTAACAAAGCAATAGCGTTTCATACTAATTCATATACATAGCGGAAATCATGATAACATAAGCAATAGAGTCATGCAAAACATGATTAAAACATAATCAGATACTTATCTTTTAACAGTGGTAGAATCCGCCAACCAAGTGCAGGCCTTCCACGAACCTCCCAGCCTTAGACCACACTGCTCATCAGCTCAGCAGTGGGTCACCCCCGAGATGGGACTAAGCTCCACCCCGAGACAAGGAATCCTAGGTTAGGCTGAGGTTACAGGGAAAACAACAGACAGCCACAGGAAAGGATTCTCTCCCAGGAACCACCCACACTCACTGCCCATAGACCCTCTTTCCCCACATGCCTGTTCCACCCTAGGAGTATACACCTTCTCTATCACCTGGAAAGTCCTTTGGCTACTAACCTCCCTTGCCTTGGGTTACAACAACAGATCG
>JASDQU010032012.1:0-15298 GCA_032191745.1 Picea mariana | reverse complement strand
AACTCAAAATGTCATGATAAAAATATGGGAAATGTTTCAATATATTTGATTATGACTATTATAGCCTCATCATGGGAAATGTTTCAATATATTTGATTATGACTATTATAGCCTTTGTTCATTGCAATTATTACTTGTGCAAACTTCAAAGCATTATGGTAAAATTCTTAATGGCATCCAAATATGTGTCAGTTAGTCTCTAAGTGGATATTGAACCCACCTTTGTTTATTATTTTTAATGAATTGGGGTGTTTCTACATGTTTCGGTCAAAGATTGTATAGTCAAGAAGAGACTCCAACATAAAGTTTCCAAAATAACGAAGACAACATTCACTATGAGTTCTGAAGGGCATGTTGGTGCATAATTTAACAATTCAATCAAATGAAAGATTAGGAATTTGAAACAGGGAAGCAATAAGTTTTATGGGGTATTTGAGTGATATTGAATTGATGAAATTTGATTCTCAGCCCCTAAAGCATGAAAACACTATTCTAAAAAAATCCCAACAATGCATTATTTTTAGCTTCATGTTGAAAAAAAATATCAAAAGAATAATAAAATATTTTATTTGACCATGATGGAACAACTAAGTAAGTAGGTTCACAACATGTCTAGATCCTATGAAGACAACTAATTGACAATCAACAATCAATTAGGAGATTCAACTGAGCGATTGATTGAACATTTGACGAGTTGATTGAGACTACTGGGGAAATCGATTAGTGCACAAATCAAGAAAAAATTCAAGGAGTTTATTATGTGACTTGGAAAATAAAAGTGGACAGTGTCTTCCCTGTTTCAAGGGATTTAGTTACACTTTGATACTATATTAAATGGTCTTATGGATCAATCTAGTATGTAGTGTAATCAATTTTTTTTTCCCTTACATTTCCTATTGTATATTGAGATATCCTCACTTGTGCTTAAGTGTTGTAATGATGTCTTTAGACACAACCTCTTCTTGGAATGTATGGCTCAATGAATTATCTAATTCCCTGGTTCTCCAACATGGTATGAGAGATATTGGTTTGAGACATAGCCTATTGTTTAGAAGTCGTCTAGAGGCTGTCACTTGCACATGCTCCTGAAAAGTTGGATCTCTTTGGTAGATTTACTCAAGTTTTGGACTTGAAGGCTAAATAGGGGTTTATATCTATAGGTCAAGGTCACGAGTTCCAAGCAATATCCTATGGTTATAAATGGCCACAACTTTAGTGTATGGGAACAAGATATGAAAATGTTATTAATGAGTAGGGTACTTTGGAAATGTTATTAATGATATGGAAATGCTATTAATGAGTAGGACAATGTTGTAAGAGTCATAACTATTTGGAATGGATCATTATATATTTTTTCATCTATATTGTTACTTTTTGGGTGAAAAAATTAGAAGAATTGGATTGCAGGGCCCATTTTGAGGTCCGGTCATAGTTTGGTGACTAGGGATTTGAAAACTTCCAAAGCTCATTTGAGGCATCAAATGGAACTTTTGGGGCCAAAATATTATGATCTTAGATTATACCCCCTTAATTCTTTTCTACACATTGTAATATTTCCAACGTTGTAAAAATTATCTCAATTGGAGTTCACAAGAAAAAGATATGCCTCTCCCAAGTTTACCTACCCTATTGACCACTAGGGTATCGAGTGGATGTTGCATCAACCACCATTAATCATACATGTGGGGTTAGTCACATGTGGAACTTAAAGAGGATTCCTAATATTACAAAACCCTAACACTAATGGAGGATTGAAGCATGTAGTAGCCCTAACCCTGAATCTAGATGGCCATTAGGCTATGTTGTAACACACCCGACCCCTAAATACTCTTTTAAGGGGTGGGGAATCATAATTTATTTTTTCCTTAATTAATCAAACCCTCCTTCCAGGGTCTCTATCATTTTCTTCTCATCCAAAGATTTCCAACCACTGTCTCCACACTCAAAACCGAGCTCCAAACTGGAAGATATGTCCTTCCCAAGTTCTTCAGGAATTTATTGGTCAAGGGCCACACAGATTCCATGTGGGTCCATCTCATACATATCATCTTGAGTTCTCCGAGATCCTAGAGCTTCCAACACTCCTAAATCTATGGCATGTAACACACCCGACCCCTAAGTTCTCTTTTAAGGGGTGGGGCATCATAATTTCACTTTCCTTAACTCTCTCTAGATTCCGCTTTCTTCAAAGTGCAGGTTCTTCCAAACTTGTGGGCTCTTTCCTGGACCCTTTGAAGGATTTCAACAATAGGCACTAGCTCTCCATGCTATCCCCTTCCTTCATATGACTTCGGGCTGTGACCCGACGCCTATTCAAAGGGCGCTTCAGAACTTCGGGCATTTTCACCTAACCACTCGCCAATTCATCCGAACTCCGAACTGGAGAAGTTCCAGAATGACGGAAGAGATATCGAAGGTTTCAAATTATCAAATGACTGGATTAACCCTTGTATAACACATAGTTCTCCCGAAGCACAAACTCCAAACTCATATATTGGATGACTGAGACTCATCTTAGGTCAACGACCTTCATTGCTTCATGACTTCTGACTCCAGACATTTTTGACCACTCCCAACTCACACTTCTCTCGAAGCATGAAATATGAACTCACAGATCGGACGGTCGAGAAGGACCCCAAAGGATCCAGAGATCCACAGTCTAGATCACTTTGCAACTTCGAATTTCATAAGTATTTACCTCTCAGGCTCAGTCACTCCTAACAGATTTACCACTAGCCACCCCCGAGCTAGATCATGATGCTTTTAGATTGAATATCTTCTTCCAGCTTAGAAATAGATAGGGATGAAGGTTACTCTCCTTCTCCCATTTCAGTCTTTATTTCCCACGTTCAGAACACACTCTTTTCACAATTCTTCCTCAAATCCCAAAGCTTTCGCTCTCATCTCTGCACTCTTCACAGATCCCCTCCCTGACCCCCATTCTTTCCTTTCTTGCCTTTCCCAGCAAGATTGTGTGTGGCCCGAATTCCCAGACTATGGTCAAGTCTGGAATCCTTACAGATGGGCGGTCTACCCCATCCTCTCGTTAACTCTTGAGGAGATCTTCCCACCTACCAGTCTGACTGTAATTCATTCCTGGGTCAGAGGATTGTTCTGATCTTGAGAAATTAAATTCAACAAAGTGTTGGTTTGGTGGAGGTTAACGAAACCATTCTTGGTCCCCTCCACCATATTTTCATAGAATTCATGGTCTCTCTTATCACATCCCATTTCCAGCAATCATGCAACACATATCCATTTTCTATTAAAATAACATAATTTACATTTATCGACCTTTCATACAAAGGTCCATCAAATCAAACATTCACACCTTTGAGTTTTCCATAGTTTCTTGGCCAATATAGTTATATTTAAAAATTGAGGAAAATAGGGTGTTACAATACCCTCCCCCTTAAAGGAACATTGTCCTCGATGTTCTATCTGTCAACATGCTATGTATATACAGAAGTAAACAAAATCAGATATACCTGTCTCATGGCATCCTCCATTTCCCACGTAGCCTCATCCGGGCCAAAGTGTTTCCACTGCACCTTGACCTGTGCAATGGTTTGGTTCCTAAGTAATGTTTCCTTCCTGTCTAGTATGCATTGAGGTTCTGCTAGGAATTCTCCCTTCAGCTCCACCTGGATCATAGACCGGTCAATTATATGATTAGAATCATGTACATATTTCTTCAATAATGAAACATGGAAAACTTTATGTTCCTTTACTGTGGGAGAGAGTGCTAGCCTATAGGCTATAGGTACCACTCTATCTAAGACTTCAAAGGGTTCACAATACCGAGGTGCCATCTTGGCAAAAGCTCCCATTCTCAAGGAACTCTTCTTGGGTCTAAATCTGAGATAGACATGGTCTCTTGTCTTGAACTCTCTAGGGGTTCTCTTTTGGTCGATGTAGCTCTTCTGTCTATCCTGAGCAATTTTCAAATTTTGTTTTATATCAATCACTTGTTGCTCCATTTCTATCAGCATGTCCAGTCCGATTGTAATTATATCCACTGGATTACTCCATCTGATCGGAATCTTGCACTGTCTACCATAGAGGGATTCAAAAGGACTCATCTTTAGTGACTCTTGATAACCGTTGTTGTAGGAAAATTCTACCAATGGCAGGTAGTCTTTAGACTTCTTAGTATGATTCATTACATGCATCCTTAACATGTCTTCTAATATTTGGTTTACTCTTTCCGCTTGTCCATTAGTTTGGGGATGATAGGTTGTGCTAAACAACAATTTAGTCTCAAGACCAACCATCAAGGATTTCCAAAAGATCGAAGTGAATTTTGTGTCTCTGTCGGATAAAATATCCCTAGGTATGCCATGCAATATGAATATCTCCTTCATGAAGATGTTGGCAATATATATTTCCTTGCAAGTGGACTTGACAGGAACGAAGTGAGAATATTTTCTCAATTTGTCCACTAATACCATGATGGCATCATTCTGCTTAGTCGATCTTGGTAATCCCGTGATGAAATCCATGGAAATGGTTTCCCATTTCCATTTTGGAATTGGTAGAGGTTGTAACAACCCTGCTAGGTGCCAGTGTTCTGCCTTAACTTGCTGGCATTCTAGGCACTTAGTTAGATAGTCGGCTATGCCCCTTTTCAGTCAAGGCTAATAGAATTGTTTCCTAGTGGCCGTGATCATTTTTTGATATCCTGAGTGACCAATATATGGTCTCTTGTATAGTTCATCCATTATGAACATCTTCAAGTCATCACAACTTGGAATCTACGATCTATTTCTGTAGGTCAACAGGACTTCATCTAGCATATGATATCCTTCATACTTTATCCCTATAGGATCTTTCCTTAGGTATGAGGTCATGCTCTTGAAGAATGCATTTGTTACTTGTGCATTCTTGATTCTTTCCCTGAAATCCGTTTCACAGGTGCTTACTACTTCTAGGTGAATCGTTTTCACACTTCTACTAAGGGAATCGACCACCCTATTTTCCTTCTCTTTGATGTGTTTGATTTCAAAATCAAACTCACTAAGGAGAGCCATCCACCTAGCTTGTCTAGAATTGAGTTTTGGTTGATCAAACAGGTGCTTCAACCCACAGTGGTCTATCATAAGTACAAATCTCCTACCGAGGAGGTAATGCCTCCAGATTTTTAAAGCATGCACTATGGAAACCAACTCTAGATCATGGGTCACATAATTGATTTCATGCTCATTCAATTTTCTGGATGTGTAGCAAATTACGTGTCCCTATTGCATAAGGACGCCTCCAAGTCCTTCCTTGCAAGCATCTGTACACATAAGGAACTTATTATCAGGGTCTACAATGTTCAGTACGGGTGCATGGGTTAGAAGGTATTTCAGTTCCTGAAATCTTTCTTCACATTATGATGTCCAAGTGAATTTAACCCCCTTTTTCTGGAGGGAAGTAATTGGACAACCAATCTTGGAAAATCCTTTTATGAACCTTCTACAATATCATGCTAAGCCCATAAAGGATCTGATATCAGATACATCCTTTGGGGTAGGCCATTCCATAATATATTTGATCTTGTCAGGGTCTACTGCCACCCCTTCTTCAGAAATGACATGGCCCAAGTAATGATCATGGTTCTAGAAAAAGTCACACTTGCTAAGCTTAGCGTAGAGATGATGCTGTCTTAATACTTGAAGTGCAATTCAAAGATGTTCTTCATGCTCTTCTTTGTTCTTGGAGTAGATTAAGATATCATCAATTAAAACCAATACAAATCTATCTAGAAAATTGTTGAGTACATTGTTCATCAAACACATAAAAGTGGCAGGGGCATTGGTTATTCCAAATGGCATCACCACAAATTCATAGTGACCATACCTTGTCCGGAAGGCCATTTTTTGGATGTCTTCATCCTTGATTCGAACTTGATGGTATCCATACCTCAAGTCAATATTTGAGAAAAATGGAAACACCCCCTAATTGATCGAAGAAGCTGTCTATTCTTGGTAAGGGGTACTTGTTATTTATGGTGGTCTTATTGAGTTGTCTATAATATATGCACAGTTGAGCGTGCCATCTTTATTTTTCACAAACAAGGATGGTGCTCCTCATGGAGACACACTGGGCCAAATGTAACCTTTGTCCATCATTTCTTTTAGTTGTATCTTGATCTCAACTAGCTCAGGTGTACTCATTCTATAGGGTGTCCTAGACATTGGTACTACTCCTAGTGCAAGTTCTATTGAGAAGTCAATGTCTCTTCTTGGAGGTAGAACTGGTACCTCTTTTGGAAACATGTCTCTATACTCTCTTAATATGGGGTGGTCCTCTAGGTTCTGTTTGTTATCCTCAACATATTCCAACCCCTGTATTTCATATAGAGGACATCCCTTTCTACAATACTTTTTCATTTGAAGGGATGATATTTGTCTCACTGAGACAGGTTTCTGAATCCCTTGGAGGGCCATCTTTCCCCCTTCTTAATTTACACATTCTAAAGTTTTATGGTAACAATGCAACTTAGTCTTATAAGCATCCAACCAATCCATACCAATCAAAAAGTCATAAGATCCTAGGGGAAGTATGTTAAGGGTCACTTAGGTGGGAAACCCATCCATGATGAATTGGCAAGCTGGTAAGTCCTCTATTACTTTTCTCTTAGTTCCAGTGGCTAGTTGTACCAACCATGGCTTAACATGTCTAATTGGTTGCAGTTTAGACTTATCAATAGTTTGAGGGGCCACATAACTCAAATTAGAACCAGGGTCAATTAAAATATAAACTAGATGGTTGGCAATCATACCTTCCATCTCCATCACTGAAGCTTGGTGGTCGACTTGTTTATCATCCAAAGCCACATAAATCCATGGCATGCTCTTAGCCACATCATTGACTATGGTAGATTCTTGGATGTTGTAAATTCTCCTATTGTTATGTTGTCGGTGTGGGAATCCCTCAACATATTTTCTTCTCTGCAACCCCAACATTTTAAGGGTTCCCTCTTTGGGTTATCAGTCTTTCCTAGGGCTGATCCAAAAGGTTTATTTCCACTTTGGGAGGGAAAATTATACTGATACACATTTTGGGTAGGAAGGATCATATTTGAATCCTTCCTATAGTTCTTAAACCTTGAGGATTTAAATCCCTTCTTCTTGAACCCTTAACTACTCTTCTTCTTCTAGTCCTCGCGAGTTTCTGTCTAACGCTCGAACTGTTCATAAAAATACCTTGCCTTATGGATAGTGTCTTCTAAGGTCTTTGACTCATCAAACTCATTATTTTTCTAGTAGGTTTGAGGTAACCCACTGATAAATCATTGTACCTTTACCTTTTCATGTTTTATGTAGGGGACATACCTTGGCAGCTCAATGAATTTATTGATATATTCCTCTATGCTGAGTTGTCCCAGCTTGAGTTCATAGAAATCCTTAGTCTTCCCGTTGAAGTATTTCTCTGAAAAATACTTCTTCTTGAAGTGTTTCTCAAACTGTTTCTATGATAAGTCTTTTTCATGGATTCTTTTCACATTATTAAGATCTTTCCACCAAATGGAAGCCTTTCCATCTAGGCTGAAGATGGTTATTTGAACCTTCAAGTTTTCAGAATAGTCATGAACTCCGAAGTACTTATTTAAACCAAGCAACCAAGATTCTGCCTCTTCCCCCTTCTCAATCTCTCCATTGAAAGAGGGTGGTTTGGATTTCTTGAACTCTTCAGGGTCGTGGATTTTGGAATGCTTTCACTTATTTCCTTTCTTCTGAGAATGTGAGCTAGTTTTACTACTAGAATATCCCTTGGAGTTGCTCGTTCCATTTCTAGAGGACTCTCCTGATGAGCATTCCCTGCCTCTAGGTTGGGCCTTCCTCAAGCTACTTCTCCCTGTGTGGCCACTTATGGGACCACGTTTTTGTATTTCAGGTGGAATTTTACTTCTATCTGTATGTCGTCGGTCCACATGGATGGTTGCAGGTCCATGCTGCAGTTTCCTCTGTATATCAGATAACCTATGTAGAAAGATTTCATTGATTTATGTTTGTTTCTCTTTCTCCTTTATCAATCTCTCATTGTCAGCCTTGCAAATCTATAATTCGGCCATAAGGATCCTTACATTTTCAACTATATCTGGAGGGGTATCCACCGCCCTCCTCTCGTCAGACTCTTCATCTCTATTGTGGGAGCCCTCCCCCACTTCATGGTGCATCTCCATCCTTTATGCTTGTGATTTCCCATGATTCACTAACTGCTGGAGTGATGATAAAACACATACTGTTAGCCAACAATCTATTAGTTTATGAAAAGCATACAATTCAAATTTCTTAAATACACACACAGTAGAAAGTTTTATTCTTTACCTCAATAAAATTTTAACTAGACTGTTTAGGGAAGTAGTAAGATAAGGTGTCACCCTTAAAATTTACTTTAAACATGATTTTTAAATGACTCATCCCTGAGCCCAAGTAGGCCAAGTGTTGTAACCATGCTCTGATACCAATTTATAACACACCTAACCCCTAAGTGCTCTTTTAAGGGGTGGGGCATCATAATTTCGCTTTCCTTAACTCTCTCTAGATTCCCCTTTCTTCAAAGTGAAGATTCTTCCAAACCAACGGGCTCTTTCCTGGCCCTTTTGAAGGATTTGAACAACATGTGCTAGCTCTCCATGCTATCCCCTTCCTTCATATGACCTTGGGTGTTGACCTGACACCTACTCAAAGGGCGCTTAGAAAATTTAGGCTTCAGGCATTTTCACCTCACCACTTGCCAATTCATCCGAACTCTGAACTGGCGAAGTTCCAGAATGATGAGAGCGACATTGACGATTTCAACCTATCCAATGACTGGCTTAACCCTCGTCTAACACACAGTTTCCCGAAGCACGAACTTCGAACTCATAGATCGAATGACTGAGAATCATCTCAGGTCAACAAACTTTGTTGCTTCGTGACTTTGGAGTCCAGAAATTTTGACCACTCCCAACTCAAAACTCTCTTGAAGCACGAAATCCGAACTCACAAATCGAACGGTCAAGAAGGACCCCAAAGGATCCAGAGATCCACGGTCCATATCACTTCGATACTTCAGATTTTATAAGTATTGACCTCTCCCAACTCACAATTCTCTCGAAGCATGAAATCTGAACTCACAGATTGGACGGTCCAGAAGGACCCTGAAGAATCCAAAGATCCACGGTCCAGATCACTTCGTGAATTTGGATTTCAGAAGTATTGACCACTCCCAAATATCAATTCTCTCGAAGCACGAAATCCAAACTCATAGATCGGATGGTCGAGAAGGACCCCGAAGGATCAAGAGATCCACGGTCCAGATCACTTTGCGACTTTGGATTTCATAATTATTTACCACTCCCAACTCGCAATATTCTCGAAGTGAAAACTCTGAACTAGTAGATTGGACAACTGAGACTCATCTCAGATCAATGGTCTAAGTTGCTTCACGAATTTGGAATTCAGATATTTTGGCTACTCCATCTCAAAATTTTCCCAAAGAACGAACTCCAAACTCATAGATCGGATGGCAGAGACTCATCTCAGATCAACGGTCTACGTTGCTTCACCACTTCGGACTTCTGATATTTTGGCCACTCCAAATCGAAATTTTCCTGAAGCACGAATTTTGAACTCATAGATTGAACGGTCAGGAAGGATCCCGAAGGATCCAAAGATCCATCGTCCACAGTGATTATGGGGCCCCAACATGTTCTCTCTTTATCGGAGGGCTCAATCTCTGCAATCAGAAAAGTACTCACCCAAATTGGTCTAATCATGGTCGTTGATCCTCCATCCCGACAAGATCAACAACATTGGTGAATTGCAGGTCGTGAACTAGCCCATTCACTAATTTCACCTCTGCGCTCAATAATGATTCCCCATGATCGATATCCGTTCACAGTGATTGCGGGGCCCAATCTTTGCAATCTAGGAAGTTCTCGCCTGAATCTAGCTAATCGTGGTCCTTGATATTCCATCTCCAACAAGATCAATGATGTTGGTTGATTATGGGCCGTGAACTAGCACGTCTGCTAATTTCACCTCCGCGCTCCATGCTCTGTAATGAATTCCAACATCGATCTAATCAAGAAGCTGGTGTTTGATTTGTTAATTCTAGTGGATCTTTGAGTCGTTCTGAAGGTTGAGATAGGTTTTCCTCTTAATGGATGGTTCACATTCATCTCCTCAATCAGGTTCTTGATTCATCTATGTCTCTTGTTACTTAGGGAGTTCAGGTAATTTTGACTATCGTGAAGTTTGACATTCCAGACGTTGAAGTCCTGAAACTCCGAAACCATTTTGAGCTAGCTCCTTTCGGGATTAGCGCAGGGTTCATAGAACTAGGTCACATGGACCTTCAAATGAATCTAGGGCTGTGCACTCTACTCTTAGTTGAGTTTTACTTAAGGTCGTGGGCACGAGTTCAAGGTCTCTTAGACTACTGGTTTGAAGGAAACATCTTCCTAGTTCGCAAAACCTTAAGTTCTGAAACTAGGTGGTATAAACTCGTGAGGTTACCGAGATGGTAGTAGTGCCAAGAGTCTTGCTTTGATTATGGAGCTACGAGGTATCTCCTTGGGGAAAACACCTTCGAGAGTTAAACTAGAGCATACGGGAAAAGTAGAAGCCCACTTTCTCAAGGAAACCAACATATATACATATTTAACCTTTTCAATGAAGAACCATTTACAGATAAATAAATACATGCATGCAACTATTAATTCCCAATTCAGCACATAAAGTATGGAAACACTTATCATAACCAGATAACGTGAATTGACTACTGGAAAGGGTGCCCATTTCCACCCAACCATAGACTCAATCACTCCTAACAGATTTACCACTAGCCACCCCTGATCTAGACCAGGATGCTTTTAGATTGAATATCTTCTTCTAGCTTAGAAATAGATAGGGTCGAAGGTTACTCTCCTTCTCCCGTCTCAGTCTCTATTTCCTGTGTTCAGAACACACTCTTTTCACAATTCTTCCTCGAATCCCAGAGCTTCCACTCTCGTCTCTGCACTCTTCGCAGATTCCCTCCCTGACCCCCACACTTTCCTTTCTTGTGTTTCCCAACAAGATTGTGTGTGGCCCAAATCCCTAGTCTGTGGTCAGGTCTGAAAGGCTTACAAATGGGCGGTCTACCCCATCCCTTCATTAACTATTGAGGAGGTCTTCCCACCTACCATACTGATTGTAATTCATTTATGGGTCAGAGGGTTGTTCTGATCCTGAGTAATTAAATCCAACAAATTACTGGTTCGGTGGAGGTTAACGCAACCATTCCTGGTCCACTCCACCATCTTTTCATAGCATTCACATTCTCTCTTAGCACATCCCCTTTCCAACAATCATGCAACATGTATCCATTTTCTATTAAAATAACAAAATTTTATTCATCGAGCTTTCATACAAAGGTCCATCAAATCAAACATTCACACCTTTGAGTTTGCCATAGTTTCTTGGCCAATATAGTTATATTTACAAACTGGGGGAAACATGATGTTACATGGCAGAAATCCAACCATCCATAATCTGAAGACTGATCTCCCTCCACGTTAATGCATATGCCTAAGGAATATTCAACGTTCGGTGCCTCGATGCTAAGTGCCCCTTTTCTGTCTATGCATGATACCTCCCAGAGTCTCGAACTCCCGAAGTCCCGTAAAATTGCCACTTGGCTCTAGCCTTCGGGCCTTTCGGTCTCTCTCTACAATACTACACCCCAAATCCTTTGGAGTCCCGAAGTCTGGGACTTGCGGAGTCTTGATCAGTGTAGGGTTGACCATAGCCTAGATCTGATGGTCATGGTTTATCCACGTAGATCCTTAGATCTATGGATCCTCTCACTTCATGAATTTGTCGTTCAGGTGCTCCACCAATATTTGGCCAAGCATTCGTGCACCAAGGGCAAGACACCTGACAAAGGCCTAGGGTGACACATGTCCTTGTCAATGAGTGACACGTGTCACATTCTACTGGGCACATAGGGCCTGTGAAACATTAAAATCGAGGTGACATGTGGCACTCAAGCATGAGTCCATGTCACCCTCGGTGATGTTAGCATGCCACATCGCCTCAAATTGATAGCCTTCCCAACCTTATGATCTCACAGTCAAGAAGTGTCCATGTAGACCTCAGGATCTACGACCTCCGTCACTTTGCAACTTCGATGTTCAGGGGTTTCATGGTGTAACCCTTTCCTTACTCCCAGAGTAGGTCAAAGCCGAACTTATCAAGGAGTAGATCCAATGGTCACGAGTGGTCCCGAAGCTCCTCCAGATCGATGACCCTCGTCGCTTCATAACTTTGGTATTCGGGAGTTTGGCCATGTAACTTTCGTATTGCTACCAAAGTGGTCAGTTCCAGGATGACCATGGCCTAGGCCCAACAGATGAAATTAGGTAGAATACAAGGGTGAAACATGGCCAGATCAACTGGTGCCATGTGTCCAGTTACATTTGACACATGGGGTCTGTGAAAACCACAAATCGGGGTGACACGTGTTACACCTACGATGAATCCATGCCACTGTAGGTGACATTAATATACTATGTCATTCCATCCTTCGACGCTTCAACGATATTATCTTTCGCTCACAGGTTAAACCTCCTAGAGTAGGACTTATGTCGAAGTACTTGATTCCATCTTTTCATTAAGCTCGATCTGACAGTCGAGAAGGGTTCCGGAGGATCCATAGATCCACGGTCCAGATTTCTTCATGACTCTGAAATTTGGGAGTTTGGCGGTTGTGAAGTTTAACATCCTAGAGCTTCAAGCTCCCAGAGATCTGACGCCATTAAGAGATAGCTCCTTTCGGACTAGCATAGGGTTCCCATACCTTGGTCATATGGAACCTCTCATGAATCTTGGGCTATAATATCTACTCTTAGCCGAGATTTGGTTAAGGCCATGGGCGTGAGCATATGGTATATTAGGTCACTGGTTTGAAGGAAGCACCCTCCTAATTCAAAGAACTTTAGGTTCCAGAATAAGGTGGGGTGATCTTGTGGAATTAACGAGACTGTGGCAGTCCCCAGAAGTCTACTCCAAACTCTGTAAATGTGAGGTAATTCCCTGGAGAAAACACCTCGAGGGTTCTTCCAACCGGCCCAAAGGCCAATATTGTTGCCTTACAACCATTTAAACAAAATAGTTTATAGGAGGACAATAAACACCATTATCATCTATTTCATGCAAGGCACAAGTTATAACATTTACAGATAATTAAATCATGCAATTAATTTCTAGTATACAAAGCGTAAAAATACTTATCTATTACAGTCGATCACCAACCGACTGATTGTGGATATTCTCCTTTCCACCTAACCATGGGCTTAGAGGCATTCATTCTTAGCACTCTAGCCACCCTCGTGCTGAGCCATGATATCACTAGGGAACTATGCCATTTATCAGAGACCCTCTCTATGTCACAACATCCCTATGAGGTTTCTCAGATGCTTCCCCAACATCAAGCTCACAACCTTCCTCTTTTCTTCTGCATGTCTGGGTCAAGAATTTCCCTTTGTGCATGTGTTCTTGTCTGGTGTCTCTCCTGCTCTCTATAGAACCTCACACGTGCGCCTCTTTATCCATCGCTCTTCCCCTTGTCTCTATTTTATGTATATCTTTTCCCAAGATGGTTCTCGACCTATTCTATTCCTTCTGTCAGAAGAAAACTCGGGTCAACCTGGCCTGCCAGAACCCGTGGTACTTTAGGATCACATTCTTCAGTCAGACCATGCTTCCATTCATGGGGGTGGTTTATTATGCAACCACCAGTCCTTCCTTCATTAACTAATTCCTCTCCTTGGGATCTGGATGAGGCTTATTATTTCAGGAAAAAAGGGAATTTAGTTCATTTGAACTAATGAACCCTCTCCACAGTTTCATCATTCTTTCCTCTAGTGATATCATGGTGAGTAATTCAAGGATTTACTCCCACAGTCAGTCATTTGAAATCTAAATAATACATTTACATTTTTCCCATGCCATAGAATGGTGATCATGATTAATGATTAATTACAAGCTGGGGTAAATAGGGGTATTACAATCCCCTCCCCCTAAAAAGGGAACATTGTCTTTGGTGTTCTTTCTCAGTAACACCTTTCATGCCTTTCTCATTTAGTTTCTTCAGAAGTCTTGACCCTCTTTCTTGGTCAGGTCTTTTTTAGACGCTTGGCCTTCGTCACCTATCTTCAATAATCTTGGACAACAAGCATATTAGTCACAAATTTCATGTGTAAACATTTTACTGTTGCATAAAATTCAAGAGAATTTCATAACTTAGCACAATACTCATCTATTCAGTTCTTGTATTCGTATCCACATAGTTATCTTGTTTTCTTGGCTCACTTTTTTGCCTGGACATACCTATTGTGTGCATGATCCCAATCAATAGTTTATAAGAATTACCAAAGTCTCCTCTTCCTTGCAGTCACTCACCTTCTAGGCCCAGGCTCATGCATCCCCTTCTATGCTATACAGTTCCTCGGGTGATCCATATTTCCTTACCAAGGCTTTCTCACACAAGAAGAATTTCAGAGACTTCATTGAGCCTTACAGTCGAGGTGTCCCTTAGACTTTCTCTTTTGAGTCATCTCTCCGGCTTGTGTTTCCACAACACAACATATTCTAGGTGATCATGGCTTACCATGGGGCTCTCATGTCTCAACATTATCATCTTTCACGCATTCTGGCTTGGAAGCCTTCATCTGTCCTCCCTAGAAAAATATTTTGAATCTCACCTGTATCGCGGGTATACAAAATTATGAGAAATTATCATCTATTTCAAATTTAGAATTTCTTGCAAATCTGTTACCCACATATTTCCACATTCTCTATTTATTTTCAGATCTATTTCGCACAACAACCAGATTCACAAGTATGGAACTTTCCTTCCCATAGAAGTTTAGCTCAATGTTGTTCCAGAGTTTGTGTTTCAAGGCTGTAAAACACACCGTCTAGGCATCCAAAATGATAATACTTTTAAAACAAAGAACCAAAGAAAACCAGATCAGAGTCGGTTTCTCAACTGTCTCTGTCTTTCTTCCCTTTGTTCCTGGATGGTTATATCGCGTTCAATTGCTACCCACGATCGTTCTAACTCGGTTCTATTTGTTGCAGTTTGTAAGATGGTGTTAAATAGGTTCAATGCTATGCTGGTTTGATCTTGTAAACTGGGTTCTACGTTTGGTTGCCTCCCGTTAGGGACTATCATGGGTGATTGATTTTTCTATTTTTATAAAGAGGATTTTTTATAAGTTTGTTACTTCAGACATTCGGGTAAGATATTGATAAAGCAACTTTAAAACTTAAAACAGAAA
>JASDQU010032009.1:11359-22253 GCA_032191745.1 Picea mariana | reverse complement strand
ATTATTGCATATCTGGAAACAAGTACAAAGGTAACAGCAATGGCGAAACCGATTCCAAGAAATACCAAAGTATGAAAAGCAGTTGGGCGAAGATATACCCAAGGCACGTGAAGGGCCAATGGTTCTCGGCCTGGCCGGCTGAAAATTGAGCCTCTATTGTTCCATGTCCTACAAATAGCACCTACACTTTCGAAATATACAAATTGATAGGCAGATTTGTGGGTTAGTTGGTTCAACATTGCATTTTTTTTGTCCATAGTGATTCTGTATTAATTCCATAATTAGCCACTTTTTTGGATCGGGGGTTCTCGGGCTAGCGGGAAAAAAATTGGGCATCTATTATTCCACGCTCTACAAATAGCACTGACAATTCCATTATATACAAATTCATAACCTGACCTACACTAAATTATTACTGTTAAATATTTATATTGCATAATTTAATTATACGAGAAAGTTTGCACAATTTGGTCGGCCAAGTGATATAAAAGTATTTCCACAAACGAGAAATACAAAAAAGAGTCATTCCATACTTAGGCACTTTTTTGATCACGGGTTGGTGGCCTCGTGCCCTGAAAAAGAGTGTCTATTGTTCCATGTCCTACAAATAGCACCCATATTTCTGCAGTATACAAATTGACAGGAGGACTTACAGGCTGCTTGACTGAACATTGCATTTGATCACGGGTTCACGACTTGGCGGGCTGAAAATTAAGTATCAATTGTTCTGTGTCCTACAAATAGCACCTACAGTTCTGCGATATACAAATTCACATGTGGACTTGTGGACGGTTTCTATATAAAGTATGGAATGATATTTTATACAGCATATGTGGATTCCTCATTCCATACTTAGGCAGTTTTTGGATCACGGGCTCGCGGTCTGGAGGGCCGAAAAGAGAGTCTCTATTGTTCTGTCTCCTACAAATAGCACCCAAACTTCTGCGATATACAAATTGATAGTGTTCTAGAACATATGTGTATTCCTCATTCCATACTTGGGAAATTTTTGGATCGCAGGTTTGCGACCTAGTGGGATGAAAATTAAGTATCTATTGTTTCGTGTCCTACAAATACCACCTAGACTTCTGTGTCCTACAAATAACACCTAGACTTCCATGATATGAAAATTCACATGCAGACTTGTGGACATAGTCTATATAAAGTATGGAATGAGATTTTATACAGCATATGCAGATCCCTCATTTTTTGGATTGCAGGCTTGTGGCCTGGCAGGCTGAAAATAGAGTCTTTATTGTTCTGTCTCCTACAAATAGCACCTAGACATATGGAATATACAAATTGATAGTGTTTTAGAACATATGCGGATCCCTCATTCCATACTTGAGCACTTTTTGGATCGCGGGTTCACAACCTAGTGGGCTGAAAAATAAGTATCTATTGTTCTGTGTCCTACAAATAGCACCTAGACTTCCGAGATATAAAAATTGACACGTGGACTTTTGGACATAGTCTCTATATAAAGTATGGAATGAGATTTTATACAGCATATGCAGATCCCTCATTCTATACTTAGTCAGTTTTTGGATCGCGGGTTGGCGCGCCGAAAATAGAGTCTTTATTGTTCAGTCTCCTACAAATAGCACCCAGACTTCCGCGATATACAAATTGATAGGTGGACTCAGGTTGGTTGGCTGAACATTGCACTTTCATTGTCCCGTAGCAATCATGTATGAATTTCAAATTTAGCGTTTTTTTTTTTATCGTGGGCTTTGGGGTTGGCGAGCTGGAAATTGGGTGTCTATCATTTCGTGCTTATAAACACATTTTTCTAGAACATATATGGATCCCTCATTCCATACTTACACTTTTTGGATCGCGGATTCGCAACCTGATAGGCTGAAAATTAAGTATCTATTGTTCTATGTCCCACAAATAGCACCTAGACTTCCACGATATACAAATTGACACACGGGCTTGAGGACATAGTCTCTAAATAAATTATGGAATGAGATTTTATACAACATATGTAGAGATCCGGTATGAATTTCATATTTAGTGATTTTTTTTGATCGGGAGCTCTGAGGCCGGCGGGCTGAAAATTGGGCCTCTATTGTTCCACGCTGTACAAAAACATTGTTCTAGAACATATGCAAATCCCTCATTCCATACTTGGGCACTTTTTGAATCGCAGGTTCATGACCTAGTAGGATGAAAATTAAGTATCTATTGTTCTGTGTCCTACAAATAGTGCCTAGATTTCCATGATATACAAGTTGACACACCGACTTGTGGACATTGTCTCTATATAAACTATGGAATGTGATTTTATATAGCATATGCGGATCCCTCATTCCATACCTAGGCAGTTTTTGGTTCACGGCCTGGTGGGCCAACAATAGAGTCTCTATTGTTCTGTCTACTACAAATAGCACCCAGACTTCCATGATATACAAGTGGATAGGTGGACTCGGGCTGGTTGGCTGGACATTGCAGTTTTATTTTCTCGTAGCGATCCCGTATGAGTTTCATATCTAGTGATTTTTTTTGATCGGGTCTGTGGGGCTCGCGGGCTGAAAATTGGGTCTCTATTGTTGCGTGCTGTAAAAACACCAGGCACATCTCTGCGATTTACAAATTGACAAATGAACCCATGGGCTGTGTGGCTCAACATTGCAAATTTCATTGTTCCTTGTCCTCCGAATAACCCTCGGAGTTCCGTGATATACAAATTGACAGATGGACTTGAGGGCTTGTGGGTTCAAGTTTGCCATTGTTTACAGATACTAATCCCTATCAACTATCTAACATATCTAAAAACATGATTTTCAATACTAAATTATTAATAATAATTTTTTCTATTATAGAATTTAATTAAACGAGAAAGTTTGTACAATATGGTCGGGCGACTGATATAAAAGTTTTCCGACAAATGAGAAATACATAGTAAACATGTACTTTTAAAAAGTATGGACAAGAGATATTATAGAGCATATGCGGATCCCTTATTCCATACTTGGGCACTTTTTGGATCACGAGTTCTCGGTCTAGTGGGCTGAAATTTGAACCTCTTTTGTTCGGTGTCCTGCAAATATCACTCAAACTTCTGCGATATACAAATTGACAGGTGGACTTGCGGATTCCATGTGTAGCAGGTTCAAGATTGCAATTGTTTAGCAATGCTCATCCTATCTAACTTCATCTAAAAACATTATTTTCAGATACTGAAATATTAATATTAACTATTGTTATTGTACAAGTGAATTACATTAAATTATTAAAGGATGTTAAATCGCTTATTTTTAAAAAAATTAAGGAAACAAAAGAATTTTTTGGAAAAATTCTATCACCGCAAGCATAACAAGGACCAATTTGAAGTTTAAGGCCCTCTTGTTCATATGATAGCACAATTTCACTCCGCACAGTATATATTCATTGATTTCAAATTATTCCAGGATATTAATTTTACTAAGTTCATTGATTAAGAAAAAATTGCAAAACCAATGATCAATTTGAATTTTAAGAGCCTCTTGTTGGTATGATAGGATAGTTTCACTTCACACACTATATATTCGTTGATTTCAAATTATTTCACAACAATAATTTGACCAAGTTCATTGATGAAGGAAATTTTCCAAAACAAGTTACATAGTACATTTGCATCACAACACCATAGAAATTATCAGGTGGATCTGCATGCCAGCTGGCCAAAAAAATTCAATTATATTGTTTTGTGTCCTCGAAAGAAGAGATGGAGTTCCACAGTATACAAATTGACAGACAATTCAGATAACCAAGAACCAACCATACTTTAAACAACCTTGAAGAAAGTTCCTAGAAGGTTCCATTGAACAGAACCCATCGACCTTTGCACCAAACAATTTGATATACAAAGAAAAGATGTTGCCGCATTCCTTTTCTCTTGAAACAAACATTCATCTGGATGTTGAACAAATATTACAGAGAGACATGAGGTATTTTCATTTCCTCCCAAAGCTTGATTTTTTGTTTTGCCCTTCTTCGGCCGATATGCAAAATTGCATTGTCCTCATTTAAGGTGAATTTTCTCTGTATCCGAAGCTGCCGCAACATATATACATTGCTTGACTTTTTCTGTAGATACATTTCATATGACAACTCTGCCAATTTAGGAAGCACATTTTGTAACAGAGGCTGCCTAACCGAACATTGCACAGTTGTGTTGCCCATGGTCCGGATAACACCATTGATGAAATGTCCATAAATATATGGACATTTTTCACCGCATCGCAGACAATCAATCATACCATCACTTATCAAATCGGAGGTAGAAGTAGTGGAATGGCATTTTGCACATACAAGTTCAAAGGGGGTCGAGTACACATTGGATACAACTAAAAGACCTTCAACTTGGCAACATGAGAAAAGGGATTAATACATTGAACAATATAATACACAACTGCATCCCCCCCTCCCCTTTAAAAAAGAAAAGAAAAAGTAAACAGGTGCATAAATTTGTTGAAGGCTATTTCTATAAGAAAAGTAAGGATGATTTTGTGGATGTATACGCACAACAATTATAGAGCTAGCTAGTTTCTCCAGATCCTCTACTATATCTGCTCACAACTCTGTTACAAACGTTGCCTGGGTTGTTCGAAAGATCCTTTATCTAGCATCCTTCTTCTTTGTTATATTTTTTAACAACATAAGTGGAATCTTCCCTCTATGCAATTATTGTTCCATTGACGAAAAAAAATTTGAATACGTATCGAATAATTGTAGCTGCAACATGGAACAGTGCAATATTTGTGTAACGTATCCGACATATATGCAGAAACGAAAGTTAAGAAAAATACTGAATATGAAAATCCGTACCATTTCCTTGTCGCTGTCCGACTCTCCATCCTTTAGATGGAGAATGTGTTGCGACCCAAATTTTCTCACCAGTGTAACAACAGCCCCAATCATTCCGATTGGGTAAATATCAGTGCTTTGTGCAAGCTACCTGATAGTCGAGTCCAGGAGGAAGCGATATTATGAACAAATAGTAGGAATTTTTTCCACAATACTTGTTTTGTTGAGAAAAATAATTCAATCTCAATCACCATGGTCATATACTGTTTTGGGAAATACATTAAAATTTGTAATGGATATCCCATTATGCGGCAATATCTTTTCTGCATGTTTCTGGACAAGTTGTGGAGGAACAGTCAGTGTGAATGTCATCATGGCATCTTTGTCTGTCATATCATCATGCATAATGGATCTAGTTTTGTTTTCCTTGTCCAAGTAGGTGGTATAGACAACCATTATGTCCCCAATGAACAATTATCCAGTTTGGCGGCTATTCAAGCTCTCTATTGATAGTACTTTGGATGTCACTTCTAGACCCGATGACATTTTTTGAATAGGAAAACTAAAGTGAATGGTAGTGTGATACAAGTACACGAATAATATTGATGAACTATGGAGCCACAGTTTTGCAACCACACCTCTTGGTCTGCGGAACATGCACCACATTTGACGTTTCGCTTGTACTTGTTGATACTTCTTGCGAGATGAAAACCATGTATTGCAAATGGCATCAACATATCCTCCATGACATAGATGAATATATAGCCTAGGAAATTTGTTTAGTAAACATAGTAAGAGCAAAATGTATGCATCTTTACCTTTGGCCTTGTCGGTCTGCCGATGTCTGGGATGAATGACTGCTCATGGTCATCTCCCTAGTCCAACTTTTTCTGATGTAAGCATGTGCAGATGATCATCAGGACTAAACAAATATATGCATTGTATATTGTCCATCGGAAGGACCAAATATTCCTAAAACTATATGCATCTTATTTTTTTAACTGGAGAAATGTTTAACAGTAAATAGGGCATGACTGTGGGTCACCATGGTCAATCTATATATCGTGGACCCGTGGAAGCTAGGGGAGCAATATTCAACCTGCCAAACTGGCAGCCACAATTGACAAAGTTGGTAACTATGGAATAAGGTATAAGAAGGACCACATATGTCAGTTCGTTAGTCCGCCAATCGACGCATGAGGGAATTTTCGGAAACCACACTAAACAGATGAATTAGAAAAAAAAAAGGGATAATATAAAATGGAAAAAGTAGAAATAGGGAGCGTAGAAAGGCCCATTACTGTGAATTCATCATTTTCAAGTCTAATATTATATGCTCCCACCCAGTTTGTATATTTAATTTACCGGCACACTTGGTATACCTTTTAGAATATTGTACCACAGAACCCTCTACTGCTGCACATAAAAATTCATCTCCCGGTACAAGCAACCTATTTTTTCCAAGGCAACAATGCTGAATATGCAATTGAGACGAAGGCAAGTTAGTATGAAAACAAACATCTAAAAGAAAAAGAAAAAGGTCTATTTACCCGCCAAAGAGTCCTTCATCCTATCCAATGATTTTGTTTCTTTAAATGCAGCAATGCAGCGCAAACACAACCAGGCATAAACTAGCTTAGTATGCAGGAAGGAACATTTGTAACCAAGATAACTTACCATGTAGGAGGGAAGGAAACTATTTTAACACATATACAGACCATAAATGAAATACAAAACAACACAATATGAAACAACAATACAAGCATGCACCTTTCTATATCCTCTTCAGCCGATGCAGTCAAGACTCCCTCTTTTTCTCCAGCTACTCTATTTGTTTCAATGTGGGAACCCACAAAATTCAATGAACATCAATGGAAGTTGGTATTCACTGGAGAAAAATAAATATGTAGATACAACAAAACTGACTCAATGAATAGTTTACAAAGGAAGAAACATGAAC
Source organism: Picea mariana (assembly GCA_032191745.1). NCBI lineage: Eukaryota > Viridiplantae > Streptophyta > Pinopsida > Pinales > Pinaceae > Picea > Picea mariana. The sequence goes on along the minus strand of JASDQU010032009.1, from coordinate 15,499 downwards.
CTTTGCGCTTCTCTATCCATGGCTGTAAACGTCTAGTTTTTTTTTCGCTGGCCAAAATATATTACAAGGTAGAAAACATCATGCAATTGCATGGCTGTAGCTAAATGATTTCTGGTTTTCCCTTGCAATTCATCCAGATATTCCCTTTAACCATGTTCTTTATCCTCTACATAGACTGTTGTGCCTACCATACAAGTTCTTATTTTTCCATGGCAAACTACCCAGACATGCTTCTAGACATGAAAATATAATCTTGAAGAATCTTTGTTGTAAATATCATATCTCAAGCACAACACAAATTGTATCATGCGCACACCAGTCTATGTAGAGGAGAAAGAACATGTCATGTCATATTCGCACATCTGACCATACATGGTCTATAAATGTAGGTTGCATACATATTCTTTATTCCAACAAAAAACAATGGATATTGTAACTTCACATGTAATCCTCCAACAATTTTGTATGAAACTATTTTCTTTCATGGAAGGACTCAAGTACCAAGAAAATCTCATAGAATTACAGATAACGACCTCTGCAAAAATGGCAAATAAAACAATTGCAGATTGACTGGTGGGTGAAGGGGCTGAACACCATAAATCGCCCCAAAAAAACAATAACAATCCAAAAAAAAGAAAAAAAGAAAATCTCCAACCATCATCACTGCACCCCAACCCTACAAGGCCAAATCAAAGAAAAGAAACTAGCAAGGACCAAACCAGTGAGAAAGCACGAAGAGGCCGAACTACACCCCCAGGGCCCCAAAGCGTAAACCCCAGGCAAACAAATAGAACCAACAACCCAGGAACCAACGAACCAACAAAAGCCACCGACCCAATGAACAACATATGTATCTCCAGTGATTACGAAACTACAGTTGAAGCAGAAAAGGAACCAGAAACATACAAGGAACATGAAACTACAAATAAGAAAATAAGCAAACATTCTTACTTGCAAACTGCAAACACTGAACAACAAACAAGGAATACAAAATGAAACTACGACATCAAAACTTACTATGGAACGATGAAATGCATAAGCACAGGTCGAATCACGAGCGAAACAACAAAAAGAAACAACCGAGAAACCAACGAAGAAGAACCACTCACCGAACCAGTAAACAATATATCTAGCTTCAACAATTATGAGGATGAAACATACAATGGCAGCACCCGACAAACCAACAAAGAAGAAGCAGTCACCGAACCAGTAAACAATGTATGTAGCTTCAATGGCAGAACAAGGATGAAACATACAATGGCTATTGAGCTAACATGTACTCCGAGAACTGTATTTACATAAACATTTAAGACTCTCAAGATCTCTAAGGACCTCATGGTATGAAAACATTTAAGTTGTTAGGGGTGTTGGTGGAGGTTACATCATGTAGACATTGACGCTATCAGGCCTATTGAGGCATCTCAGAATAAGTGTCAATAAATTTCAAGAAATATACAAAGCTTGGATATGAAAACATTTCAATATGCTTAGTACATATCAAAATTGACGGATATATTCGGGTAACAGAAAATGCTAATACAAACATTCGAACTAATGGTAGCATTAATTGACCTTCAAGGAATATACAGGAAAAATATATTGTCTACGAGAATTTTTTTTGGATATGTTGCCATATAGTACATTGGGAATAGCGAAGCCAACAATAAGACCTCCAATCTCTTAGCCAATCAGATCAGTACATATATGTTACTTTTTAATATATAAAAATATATGCTTTTAATTCCATAGCTCCAACAATAGGTATTGTGCAAATATTTCCGGTCAAAGGACAAACTAATATGTAGTCAACGCTTTATCGATCGCTATAGTCCCTCTATGCCTACAACAGGGACTAATAAAACAATTTTTAGTTGTGAAATAAAACAACCTGAAGATTATTTATTCAACCGTTTCAATGAGAATTATGGTATTAGGATTCTGGTTAGGTATTAGGATTTTTCAAACACGTGAGAGGAATTGTATTTATGAATTGATTCAATGCACACAACTTTCCAAAGAGAATTATATTCAAAAGTCTCACTGAGAATTCTTGGTAGGGATTAGGAATTGTGAAAGCACCTCAGAGGCATTATATTTATGAAATATTGACTTATTTCAGACAAATTTATTCAATTCAGCGCTTTGTCTTCATTTGTTTTTAATCTTACCTGCAGGCTTTGGAACTTGCCCTACATCTTCCACTGACTTTGTCATATGGTTGTATTTATGGACATTGCAGTAGGGCACTAAGGGGAGAGAAATGGAAAAATATGCTATGTTCATGTTGGTCTGGTTTGTCATCATGGTAGCCACAATAGCTGAAGATGCTATAACTGCTATTAGTAAAACAAAGAAGCTACTGGAAGATGATTTGGCATCCTCGAACGTTGAATCTCTCTTTTCCTTAAAAAGGGCGATCAAATCCGATCCACATGGATCGCTACTCAACTGGACCGCGGAAAGCTCAGAGAAGGTATGTTCTTGGTATGGTATTCATTGTATAAATCAAACTAAGAGAGTGGTTGTTGTAATACTTCCTGGATTAGGACTAGAAGGCAGTCTTTCTTCATCTCTTGGTAGCCTTTCATATTTTCACATAACAAATCTTTCTGATAATAATTTGACAGGAAGAATTCCACCAGAAATTGGACAGCTTCCATCTTTGGGAATAGTTAACTTCAGCTTTAATATTCTCCAAGGTACTATTCCAAAATCATTGTGTAATTGTACACACCTTCAATTGATCAGACTTTCAACGAATAGTTTGACAGGGACTATTCCAACAGAATTCGTTCATCTAGCAAACTTGGAATATCTCCGCTTGTCCCACAATCGTCTGAGTGGAAGTATTCCAGCTTCTTTGAGCAACTGCATGTCTCTCCAGTAGTTGTCCATTCAATATAACAATCTTAGTGGTCCAATCCCTTCAATTTTGGGTTTAATGAGAAGTCTATCTTCTGTTTATTTGGATGGCAACTCACTAAGTGGTCACATCCCTCCGGCTCTGAGGAACTGCACACAACTATGGTATATCACCTTTTCTAAAAACAGTTTGAATAGAAGAATTTCGGCTGAGCTAGGGTTGCTGTAGAAATTAGAGTACTTATATCTACATTCAAACAAGTTGGGAAATATCATTCCTCCATATCTGGGAATCTGTACTTCCCTTGTGGTTCTTTTTTTGGGAGATAACCCAACATTGTCAGGGAGTATACCAGGAGAATTGGGTAATTTAAGAGAGCTTGTTCAACTTTCTATTTATGGCCTAGGTAATATTTCTGGCTTTCCTCCTTTTGAAATAGGAAACTGCAGCAAACTCACATGGATTGATTTAGGATCCAATAAAATTCAGGGCTCCCTACCAATGACCATTGTCAATTTGACTCAATTGGTCTTACTAAATCTTGTTGTAAACAAGTTAACAGGTGGCATACCAGAGGACATTGTTAGTACCATTGTCAATTTGACTCAATTGGTCTTACTAAATCTTGCTGTAAACAGGTTAACATGTGGCATACCAGAGGGAATTGTTAGTTTGAGTAAGCTTAAATGCCTTTACTTAGCTGTCAACAATCTTACAGGTACAATTCCTAAGGGAATTTCCAATTTGAGCAAGATTGAACACCTTTATCTCAATTCCAACAATCTCACAGGTACAATTCCTAAGCATATGGGAGAATGTGTGGCCCTACAACAATTGAATTTGGCAGGAAATAGGTTAAATGGAAAGATCCCCAATTCTTTAGGCAATTGCAAGCTCATGAGGGTTTTGATATTAAGTAACAACTTGTTGTCTGGATCAATACCACCCTCTTTAAATAAGTGCATTTCTCTACAAAGGTTGAAGGTGTCTGAGAATAAATTAAGTGGAAATCTAAACATAGACTTTCCAATTTATATAAAAATTCTCTCTGCTTATTCTAATAGCTTCAAGGGGATTCTACCAGCATCTTTGGCCTGTTGTACCCAACTTCAGTTGTTGGACTTTAGGAAAAATGAATTGACAGGTGAGCTTCCTAAGTACCTCACTTCTTTGAAAGAGTTAAGAGTTTTAAGCATTAGATATAATAAGTTTCATGGTAGTGTTCCTCAATGGATCACAAAGCTCACCAAGTTGTAGGTGTTGGATTTGTCTAACAA
>JASDQU010032009.1:0-11278 GCA_032191745.1 Picea mariana | reverse complement strand
TGCTTTTGACAAACACAATATTTGATTTGTCTAGCAATAATCTTAACACAGAAATACCCACAAATATGAGAGCTCTAAGGAGCCTAAGATTTTAAAATTTATCTTGGAATCAATTTGAAGGCAAAATCTCTATATCTCTCAATGAGATATCTACCTTGGAGTAGTTAGACTTAGCAAAAAATATTTTGAGTGGAGGAATTCCACAAACTCTTTCTAAATTAACCAAGTTGTCTTCACTAAATATTTCTTTCAACAATCTTTGTGGGCCAATCCAAAAAGGAACACAATTTGACACTTTCAATGTAACTTCATTTCAAATGAACAAATGATTATGTGGTATGCCTTTACAAGCATGCAAGCTAAAGAGAAAGAAGAGGACAAAAAATGTGGTAGGCAGTAGTAGTGAAGTTGGATGGGTTGGTCATCTAAATGAAAAAATCTCATTCAGTGCATTGTGGTTGGGAGTGGGCTTTGGATTTGGTGGAGTTGTGGGTGTCATGGCCATGTGGGATAAATCTAAGCATTGGATGGTTCCCTCTAAGACTTAGTTAGCAACATAGGCCAAAGGTTCTAATCCCACTCATCCACCCAAAAATGTTGAAAATGTATGAAGTGAAAAGTAAAACAATCATGGACATTGTTGACCCATATGATTAAAGAATAAAATATATCTTAACACACACTATTGCAGATCTAGAACATAGATTCATAAGGTAATGTTGATATTTATATCGCAAAAATAAAATGTATATATTTAGATTCATAATGTAATGTTGATATGTATATAGCAATAAATAAAATGTATATATTTATAAATTTATTATTTATTGTTGAGATTTTTTTGATCTTTGTTATTTATTTATAGTGATTTTAAAGTCAAATCATTATGCAATTAAAAAATACAAAATAGTATATCACAATTTTATAAATTTTTGTTAATTATTTATAATAATATTTTAAAAATAAAGCTAGCAAACCTGTTCCTAAAAAAAAAATTAAATAAAAAAAATTTACAAATAAAAAATAAGAAGTAATAAAAACAAGGTTGCATGGCAGCATATACCTGCTAGATTTTTACATGTTTGGAATGTTACATGTTAATAGCTTCTTAAATAAAATCAAAGATAATAGCTAAATATTGTAAGTAAAATGAAAAAAAAAAAAAACCCGCAATAAGGGATCAAAATCACTAGCCAATCAAATGTTACATAAATAATTTTAAAAAATATAGAAAACAGATTTATAATGTTATAGTTTAGAAAAGGTTAATAAATTTTTGGTCAAGGATGAATTAATAAATGGTCAAAGACAAAATGATCACTAAATATAGGCAAGGCAGGTATAATAAGAAATAATAAAAATAGGAACTAATGATTAAAAAATTTAAATTCATTTATATAATAAATTTTATGTTTAAATAAATTTTCTTAATCAAAATAAACATAAAATACACAAATAAAGTGTATAACATAAAATAACAAGAGTTGCATGGTAGCATAGTCCCTGCCAACAATGAACTAAGCTAGTATGCAACAATGTTAGAAATTAAGAGATACAATTTAATTTGTTATTTAATGCTATGCCATCATTTCTACAATAAGACTTAAAATAAATGATCGAATAACATTATAGATAAATAAAATTTGTTATTTCTAATATCTCAACAGTCTAAAACAATGAGAGGTATACAAGTGGATTTAAACAAGTGTTGAAGCAGAAAGACAATGCAATATTAGTTATAAATATTACATTACGGAAAAGTATTAAAAGAAACCTTAAAAACATGTGTGTCCAAATAAGACGTTTAAAATATTATTGTACTCAGAAAATGTTCATAAATTTACCAAAATGCCATATGGAATAAGTGTGCATACAACTATGTTAGCTAAAATCAATTGCAGTAAAAGTAATAAGAGATATTTGGCAATTAAATAAAGAAACATTAAATCTAGAACTGATTAGGGCCATGATAGTTGCAATTTCAAATAACTAATAATCATTTTACAGTGGTACCTAAACTGGATAAAGTACCTACGCTGGTGAATATCATCAAGTGCAAAATAAAAAGATTATAAGACTAAGATCATATGCGATTGAATATAGCATGGTTCAAAATAAGACTAAGATTTGAGATGTCCAAAATACAACACTATTGATTAGTTTCGTGCTAAGAAAAAGGCACATTTAAAGTACATTAGACCACAATAAGATCAAAATCTTAAGTGCAGTCTTCCTATTAGTCATATGCAATGTGAGATTTACAGATTTTTCATCACTATTACTTTCAAGTGGCCAAAAACATTTCCCAATATTCCAAAATGTTGCAAAGGAATATTGTCAACTATATTTCTAGCCTCCATAGATGACTGTCAATCATGAGAGGCAATGAACATAAAACTTCATCGATTCCTTGGACTTGGTTGAGGTTGTTGATTTTTTAGTTGCTGATTTTTTCTTTATACGAGAGTATAAGAGAACCTGAAAAAAAGAAAGAGAAATAAGTCAAAATAGAATAATTTTCCATATTATTGATCAATATATAAAACCAATAATTTAAGTTTTTTTTAGTGTTAGCAAATCTCTATTATTTACCTCTTTATTCATCCTATTTGCAATATGATATTGTCTTCATTTAGTGTAAATTTGTTATGAACTTGGAGGTCACATAGCATATAAACAGTATCTAGTTTTTTTTGAAGATATATTTCATATGGCATTTGTATCATATCAGGAAGTAATGTTTGCAATATAGGTTCTCTAGTGATGCATTGCACAACACTATTGGTAATGCTTCTAATAATAGCGTTTATGCAATGTCTATAAAGAAAAGGGACATTTTTTATTGCATTTCATGCAATCAATTGTTGTATCTTCTATATATGCAAAAGCACTCGCTGGAAAATTGCAAATGGCACATACAGGTTCAAAAGGAGTTGAATACACATTTTCTATTTTCAATGTACCTTCAACCTGTTTATACAATATTGTAGTTAACAATAGAACAACAAAATACGTATGTTTTTTAAATAATCATATGTATGAAGTTTTTAAATGCAGGAATACATCTATATACTTACAACATTTGTTGAGCTAGTTATTTTCTTCAAAGATTGTGTTACATCTGTTCTGAGCACTATTATAATTGTTGATTGCATTGTGCAGAATATCTTTTCTTTTACATCTTTTCTCTTTGTAATGTTCTTGAACAACAACACTGGAAATTCTTTGTTTTGTAGGTGTTGTTCCATTGATGTAAACAAATGTGCATATGTTTCGAACAATTGAAGCTGTAACATGAAACAACATGGTAATTATGTAATCTTATTGAAGATATATAAATTTAAAAGTAAAAGAACTAAATATGAAAGTTGTACTGTTGCTTTGTCATTTTCTGAGTTGCCATCTTTTATATGTAAAATGTATTGCATCCCCACTTTTTTTGCAATTGTCACAACAACTCCAATTGTGCCAATTGGGTAAGGAGATGTACTTTGTGTAAATTGTTTAATTTTTGTGTCTGGTATGAAGTTGTACTCTTTGCAAACAACATCAATTGTTTCTACAACATTGAATTCATCTAGTGATATAATACGATCACAGTCACCACGATCATAGTTAGTTTTTGGCAAAATTTGAAAATGTGTAATGGACAGTCCATTGCCAGGTAAGATCTTTTGTTCATGTTTTTGAATAAGATGTGTAGGAACAATCAATGTAATTGTCATCATGCCTTTTCCATATGTCATGTCATCACGCAAAATTCTACGTGACTTATTTGTTTTTTCCATATATGTATTATATACAACCATTATGTCTCCAAGAAAAGCTTGTCCAGTTCTACGACTGTTCAAGTCTTCAATGGATACTATAGTAGAAGAAGTATATCTAGGCCTACATACAAGGAATGCATAAAATAAGTAATGCAAGTTATAGTTTATATACCTTTGTTTCATAACTACACAATTTAAATGCATCATATCAGCTACATTTTTTATATACATACTTTTTAACTTGTTGTTGTGCTATGCTGGTTTCTTTGGTTGTGATTTCTGTTGTTTCTTGTGAGTTGACAATGATAATTGCATATGACATTTAGATTAGAACTACATCATAGAAATACCAGGAAACACATTTATTTTATAAAAATAATGGACAAATAATCTATATGTATTTACCTATGAATTTGTTGTTCTTGTGTTGTTTGCGATGCTTCAGTGCCAATACTTCCTTCACTTGTCCAACTTATCCTAGTTTAAAGATTTGAACATTTAGCATGTAAAAGGAAAATAAAGATAATATATATTTTTATTATTTTTCACATCAATATACACCTTGCACATTTACATTTTTTTTTTGGTATGGATATATGTAAATAAACTATGCAATACTTATGAGCATATAGTATATTATATGGTGTAGGAATGTTGATTGCAGATGCATGATAAAATTGCTTTGTGATATGCTAGGCAAGTTTGAAATTGAAAAGTAATGATGCATTGCTAAAGACTATGACAATAACAAATGTTTATTGAAAAAATTTCTATATTTGATATTTTCAGAACATCAAACAAACAATTATGGTGAATTGGATATAGGATTTTGCAAGGATATAAAAGGAACTAAGGAGTTTTCATAGGAAAAGAGCGTAGATATTATTATTTGGTATAATATCAAAGATTGAACAATACACATGATATTATATATATACATAGATGCATATACATAATGTAAGTTCATCATGGCAAAATATAAAATATTGAAACTATTGTAGGGAATAAGTTTATATTACCAATTACTATTGAATAGTATAGATGTTCACCAAAGTGATTATATAGAGAAATCAATCAACCTGCATTTACATTCTTGTGTCCAATATCATTATATCTAATGTAGGTTGTGGTTGTTAATTGTAATTGCAAAGGTAAGGCTAATCAACTTCTTAAGACAAGAGAATGAATAGTATTTTGCAAGATTAAAGAGATTGTTTTTACAATGGGAAGGGATGTGTTACATCAAAATGAGAATAATGGAATTTAATAATAAACTATTATTGTAAAAATATGAAATCAAATGAAGATTAGAGGATAATTTATTAATATAAAAGTTATTTAATCATTACTAAATATTATTAAGGGAAAATTGATCAAATGACTATGCTTTTGTTACTTTAATCTAGTCTTGCTCCCCCTCATTATGATGGGGGTTATTACTATATAGCACAAGATAAATAAGATGGAAGAAAATAAGATTTTTAAGTTATTTTCAAATTCTTGTCACATAAAGAGCATGAACAAGCAAGGAAGAACTGAGTTGACTGATTGATGCTTTTGAAGGGACATCAACAGAAGAGCAAGAACAACACAAATTTCTTTGCATTTTTTGCTTCTTTACATCAGGAAAGTTATAGTGGTCAAGTTGACATAGTACATAAAAGCATTGATGAATAGAGTATAATAGCAAACATCAATAACATAGTATAATAGACATGTAATATAGAAAACATAATACAAGAACATGATCATATCTTTGCGACAGTGATACTTATTACATGATAAGCGTGGCTAAATATTGTCTATATCCATATTTTCTAAATGTCAAAAAGGTCTGATAAATGTTTTCTGTTTACGGAAAGCTTTAGCCAGTGATTTGTTTTCAATGCCTATTGAGATAAATTTTAAATTAGTGTTTTAAATATATATGTACTAGCATGAAGTGACCAAGATAAATGCTATTCAAGAGCGATAGCAAGGAATGACCCAGTAAGGACTTCAACAGACTTCCAAATTGTCAAATTTGAAAGTCGTTGCATTTGCACTTGACCCAAATATGCAGTTCTTGTCAATGTTTTGTAGAGTGATTTTGATCTAAAAAGCTATAAATTCATAGTTCCTTTTTTCAAAAGATGTTTAAGTGGCTCAAAAGAACAATACAATTGAAAAAGTTATGAACATGAAAGCATGCTAAAACTAGTGTATATATAAGTTGTTGAATTATGTTAGCCATAAGAAAAGAATTCTCAATGCTATGTATCCATGGAAGCGTTGTAATTGAATTGGTAGTAAGATACAAAGAATTGTAGCAATTTCAATTTTCAATATTCCTTGGTTATCTAATTGATATAACTGAATTATAAACAAAGTCAAGAATGAAAATTGCAAGAATCGGGTTAAGGATATAATTGCAATTGATTTAGGGTATAAGAAATTATTTGTCGCAATGCAAACAAGGAAAACACAATTCATTCTCTAGTCTTGTCATATGAATAAAGAGATTAAGTAGAACCTATGTTAAGTAGTTCAATATTTACATTTTCCTTTTCATTTTACATTGAAAATTAATTATCTACTATAGTTAGCATAGAGCATATTTGAATTCCATGCATTCACATTCGTATAGTAGTGACATATATATGTATATCATTTTCTATAAAGAAGACATTTCCTTTACTATTGTTGTGAACATACCTTCTAAAAGGTTGTTGTTGAGTTTCTTCTTCTGTTTCACTTATGATGGTTTTTTCTTCAACTAACCTGTACATGATAATTATGATTTTTGTTAGAAATGGATAAAATGAAATGTAGAACAAAAGAAACTACTATGAAAAACAATGTGCAGCATATACTATCAACAAAGAATAAAGAATATGTAAAGCAACAAAATATAAGTAAAGTTAGAAATAAGTACCTTTCCATTTCTTGTGCCATGTTTTTTGTTTGTTTGTGTGTTTTTTATAATGTCGATAGTTGTTTTAATATATTCTACAGTAGATAAAGTAGTTAGCTATGCAAATAAATTCTAGTAAAATGCAATAGAAACTATTTTTTTCTTTTGAGACAATAACTTGTAGAGTATACCAACTTGTTGACATGCGAGACACATTTTGTTGATCTAGTACAAAAAGAAACCAAAAATATGTGAATATGGACATATGCTTTACACAGTAGACAATCGGGAAAAACAAACTTGTAAATATGTAGGAAGCATATGGAAATATGCTAATGTGTAATATTATTTACATGTATGTCAAAGTTCAAGTACTAAACAAAGGGTATCATGATCAGTCCAATATGTATCTAATATGAAGATATTGTATTGTAGATTGGCTATGCTTGACCATATATGATCAATAAGCGTTTTTTGCAAATGTTTTTTTGTGTCCAAGAGGAAATGGAGATTGTACCTGGCCATGTAGCTTTCCAAGTTTTTTGTTTTTTCATTTCTTTGTAGCATGTCAATATTGAAGTCTCCTAGAATGATAATGACTTTGTTTGGATATAAAGTACATAATGATTTTGTAATGATGCTTATTATGTTGGTCAAATTTGCATGTGGACTGGCATAGATGTTGAGTATTGCGATTTGCAATCCATGAACGATTATGTTTTCTAGCATAGCTTCTACATTATATTCTTCGAAATGTCTATGTTCTAGAGGTGTTATATGTTTTTTGACCAATATCATAACTCCATGTTTAATGCAATTTGATATGCAAATAAGTTTGGAACTTGTTCATTGTTCATGGAAAGTGTCATGTATGTTTCTTGTAGGTACAAAATATCAGATTGCATTGTGTCATAATCATTGCATGTGTCAATAATATGTGCATGTAAGTTGCGTTTGTTTATTGAAAGAATTGAGATGGATGATTCTGAGTGTATGGAGTGATAATCATATTCTAGATTCCATTTTGCACTACTACGTAAACGTTGCATCTCGATATCGACTTTTTGTTTGACTTTGAAGTTATTATTCATAAGAGGATTTAACAAATACAGTGATTCTATGTTTCTTACATGAGATAAAGCTGTGTAGACTAATCCATGTATTCATATCCCAGTAGGGTCAAATGCAACGTTGTCTAGGGTTAAACCTTGTGATCTATGTATTGTACGTGCACATGCAAGTTGGATTGGAAATTGTTTTATGATTTTTAGTTGAGTTGTTTTTGCTATCAGTGACATTGGTTTTTCTATTCGTAGTATAGGAATCCAATCTTGGGAAATCTCTGGCTTATACAGATAAGCTAGCTTGTTGTCTTGTCGATATCCAATATTTGAATAATAGAACTTAATCCATATTACATCAACTTTATCTGTTTTGGTATAGGCCTTGATTATTCGTCTGCACCATTTACCAAGCCATGTTGTGAATCATAGTTGCAAGCATATATTTCAGACAACATGTTTAATTTTATGACAAGTTCTGAGGGAAAAGTAGCTATATGTTGATGGTATGACACATTGCCATGGTTCTCTTCTTCCTCATCAATCACCTTAATTGAAATTTCATTTCTGGGTATGAGCAATAGCATATGCTTGTTATGCCTTGCAACATCTTTGTTTTCATAAAATAGATAAGGAAATGATGGGTCATTTGGTGCAGGTCGGATGCAATTTCTATTCAGATATGCCAGATCATCACTAGTTTGGTTGTTTGTGTGCATCCTATTCAAAATCGAGATGAATTTTCATCTGTTTAGCACATTGTAGTATGCAATTCATAACATTTTATATTATATTTCCAAAATTCATGTGTTATTGTTTGCATGTTCATTATAGGTTTTTCAAAAATCAGAGAGTCTTGTATGGGTTGTGCTTGATAAAAATCACCACAAAATATCATATCAATGTTTCCAAAGTATTTGGTTTGTACATGTTTTATGTTTCTTAGTCGATTGTCAATGGAATATAATGATGCAGGAGCATCGCTCCCAAGCTAGCAATGCACCAACCAGCCAACCATCACATCGTGCATTCAATGAAGGAGGAGAGGTGCAACCCTCTCATTTCAAATTTTGAATTTGAAATCAATGTAATTAATGAATGTAAGGCTGGGATCTAGCTCCGATCTGGACTAGACATCCATTTAATTGTAATTCAATGTAATTGAATAGAGTAGGTGAGATGGAGGGAAGAGCTCGAAGAGCCCCCTCATGTAAAAGATCTCTTGGCATCTCATTTTGAGTTAGTCGAGTCGAGAGGTTAGAGAGTTATAATCTACTAGAGTAGGTAGAGAAAATAGGAGAAAGAGATGAGACTCTGTTATAGTCTGAGCTCACATTGTAAAGGGGCATTTTTACATTAATACAAAGATCATTTTTTCCTGCATGAGATTCTTTGTTTTTTTATGTGCTCATGGATGAATTCTATGTGTTTTATTATATGTTGTAGATGTATGCTGTAGATGTGCATTTTCAGGAATAGATAGGTTCTGCTATCTGTGGGCTCTTTGATTTCAGGTTTGGGGTTCTTTGAGGCTTCATGCCAAGAGGGTGTGACAGAACACTGAGGGTTCTGAAAACCAATGCATAGATGCACTTCTGAATCCTGTGGAATTTGGACGAAGACATGCCAGGAGGGCGCACCAGCCGAAGTCACTGACTTAGGAGGAAACCTTAAGGTTGCTAAATACCTTGAAGGAAGAACTATGCAGAGGAAGGCACAGAGGGAAGACATAAATTCTGAGGAATTTTGGGAAAGATCTGCCAGGAGGGCATTGAGCAAGTGCACAGAACTCACAGGAGAACTCTGATTAGAGTTCGTTGAGAGAAAAGAATCACTGAGGAATTCTGCAGGAGCTCTACCAGGAGGGCATTGAGTAAGTGCTAGTGTGCACAGGAGGAACTCTATCTTGAGTTCAGACAGAGGGCAGAACTATTGAGGGGTTCTGCAGAAGTTCTGCCAAGAGGGCATTGAGCACATGCACAGGGTGCATTGAGGAAGGAGAACTCTATTCAAGTTCAGAAATCAAATAGAATCACTGTAGATTCTATAGAGCTTTGCCAGGAGGAATTGAGCAGGTGCCTATGTGCACAAAGAGAACTCCTTTGAGTTCTGGAACAAAGAAGTGTCCAAGGAAGAGGACCTTCACAGGGTTGTTGAATGCCCTGCAAGCTCAGCAAAGAGTACTTGAGTAGGAAGAGGCTAAGAAGGTATTCCCATCCCTTCAAGGAGAGAAATGGATAGAGGATGAAGACCTGTGCAAGGATTGCACCAGGCCAACACTCGGGTGAAGTGTTGATCAACAGCCATCTGGAGGCTTTTCAAGCTCAAGGAGTAAGCATAGAAGGACTTTGTTTCAAGTCCAAAATATCAGGAGGTCAAGTGTAAGAGCAGGAGCGAGAGTGAGGACTTATTCTAAGTCCTGAAGCATAGGATAGATAACACCCTTTTGTGTAGAGGTCAGCAAGTAAACATAGAGTCCACGAAGACCCTTTGGAGGGTTAAAAATTGTAAAACCCAAGAGAGAAATCATTCTTAGAATGCAAGCAAGAGCTGAGGATACAGGCTTCGCACCAGAGGTGAAGGAAGCAAAGGCTGAGGCCTTTGAGATTTCAAAAAATCTTCCAAGGAAAAGGAAGAACCACATGCTCTAGAGGAGCTACAACTACCGTGGGATCTGGAGCATGGATACCCACAAGATGTAGGATCACATCCAAGTTGCGAGGGGTTTAAGCCCTTAGAAACACCCCAGAAGAGGAGCCGTCAGATTTTGACATTTCATAGATTCGGGGTTCGACATTTCGGGAATCCCAATGACAACAGACCGGGGCACTTCACAGTTAAAACCCCAAAGTTGTGAAACGCAAATTGCCTTTGGAGCAGTACTTCGAAAGTTTAGCATATTAGGGTTTTGGATACTGGGAGGTCGAAGGAACAAACATTTGTCACAGAGGATTCATGAAGTCGCGAGTCCCGAAGTCCCGAAAGGTGCATACGGTTTGAGGTTTGGGGGAAATCCCCAAAAGAAAGGAGATTTCGACATTCCGGTTACCGAGAATGCTAAGGGTAAGAGTTCATAACTCTTGACCCATAAAATCCTGAAAGGATCTGAGCTGTTGGATCAGGGAGACTCATAGTCATTGATCTCGCTCAGGAGAAGGAGGACCGGAGTTTCAGGGTTTCAGTACTTTGATATTTCGGATACCGGGGGTACAAGAGGCCAAGGATCTTGGCAGTAGGGTTCGCGGAGTCTTGAAACATGAATTCCCAAAAGGGTTTGCGAGGAGAGTAGCACCGGGTCAGGTTTTGGCATACCAGGGTTCGGGATTTCAGGAATCCCGAAGACAAGGAACTAGGGGAATTTGTGAGAAAAACAGGACCACGGAGCAATAAAATAACACAAATGCAGAAAAAAAACATAGAAGACACAATATACAAGAGAGACACAGATTTACGTGGTTCACGTAGTGTGGGCTACGTCCACCAGAGAAATTGCCAGGTCCTTCCTTTATTATTATCCAACAAATGAAGGGATACAACCTACAACAAAACCCACT